>PVHX01016496.1:0-26242 GCA_004024805.1 Geosciurus inauris | reverse complement strand
ACCACTGGTTTTCATGTCTATTTTGGTGCTGATACCATGTCATTTTTGTTACTATAGCTTTGTAGTATAATTTAAGGTCTGGTATTGTGATTCATCCTGCTTTACGCTTCTTGCTAGGGATTGCTTTGGTTACTCTGGGTCTCTTATTTTTCCATATGAATTTCATGATTGATTTTTCTATTTCTGTGAGAAATGTCATTGAAATCATGATTGGAATTGCATTAAATCTGTATAGTGCTTTTGGTAGTATGGTCATTTTGACAATATTAATTCTACCTACCCAAGAACAGGGAAGATCTTTTTATATCCTAAGGTTTTCTTTAATTTTTTTTCTTTAGTGTTTTGTAGTTTTCATTGTAGAAGACTTTCACCTCTTGGGTTAACTTTATTCCCAAGTATTTTATTTTATTTTTTTGAGGCTATTATAAACAGGGTAGTTTATGTGACATAACAGTTTTACACAATATAGACTGAGGTATTCAATAACAATGTGGTGTTCTTAAATTCCTAATTTCTCTTTCAGAGGATTCACCATTGATGTACAGAAATGCATTTGATTTATGGATGTTGGTTTTATATCCTGCAATTTTGCTGAATTCATTTATTAGTTCTAGAAGTTTTCTGGTAGAATTTTTCAGATCTTCTAAGTATAGAATCATGTTGGCAAATAGTGATAGTTTGAGTTCTTCTTTTCCTATTCATGTCTGTTTAATTTCTTTCCTCTGTCTAATTGCTCTGGCTAGAGTTTCAAGGGCTATGTTGAATAAGAGTGGTAAGAGAGGGCATGCTTGTCTTATTCCAGTTCTTAGAGGGAATGCTTCCAGTTTTTCTCCATTTAGAATAATGTTGGCCTTGGGCTTAGCATGGATAGCTTTTGCAATGTTGAGGTATCTTCCTACTATCCCTAGCTTTTCTAGTGCTCTGAATATGAAGGATGCTGTGTTTTATCAAATGGTTTTTCTGCATCTATTAAGATGATCATATGATTTTTATCTTTATGTCTATTGATGTGATGAATTACAATTATTAATTCCTGTATGTTGAAACAACTTTGCATCCCTGGGATAAATCCCACTTGATTGTGGTGCACTATCTTTTTAATATGTTTTTGTATTTAATTTGCCAGAATTTTATACAGAATTTTTATGCCTATGTTCATTAGAGACATTGATCTGAAGTTTTCTTTCCTTGATGTGTCTTTGTCTGGTTTTGGAATCAAGGTGAGATTGACCTCATAGAATGAGTTTGGAAGTGTTCCCACTTTTTCTAGTTCATGGAATAATTTGAAGAGTATGGTATTCTTCTTTGAAAGTCTTGTAGAACTCAGTTGTGACTCTGTCTGGTCCTGGGCTTTTCTTTGTTGGTAGGCTTTTGATGGCTTCTTCTATTTCATTCCTTGAAATTTATTTAATTGTGTATATGGTCTTGATTCAGTTTGGATAACTAATATGACTGTAGAAATTTGTCAATGTCTTCAATGTTTTCTATTTTATTGGAGTACAAATGTTTAAAATAGTTTCTAATTATCTTCTGGATTTCTATAATGTCTGTCATGGTATTTCCTTATTCATCACAGATTTTAGTAATTTGAGTTTTCTCTCTTTTTTTCTTCATTGGGGTGGCTAAGGGTTTATCAATTTTATTTATTTTTTCAAAAAATCAACTTTTTGTTTTGTCAATTTTTTGAATTGTTTCTTTTGTTTCAATTTCATTGATTTTAACCCTCATTTTAATTATTTCCTGTCTTCTACTTCTTTTGGTGTTGGTTTGTTCCTTTTTTTCTAAGGCTTTAAGATATAGTGTCAGGTCATTTATTTGTTGACTTTTTCCTTTTTTAATGAATGAGCTTAATGCAACAAACTTTCCTCTTATCACTGCCTTCATAGTGTTGCAGAGATTTTGATATTTTGCACTGGAGTTCTCATTTACCTCTAAGAATTTTTTTTATCTTCTCCCTGCTGTCTTCTGTTATCCATGTGTCATTCAATAGCATATTATTGAGTACCTAGGTGTTGGAGTAGTTTCTATTTTTTAATCTGTCATTGACTTCTAATTTTATTCCATTATGGTCAGAGTGAATGCAGGGTAGTATCTCTATTTTTTGTATTTGCTAAGACTTGCTTTGTGGAATAATATATGATCTATTTTGGAGAAGAATCCATGTGCTGCTGAGAAAAAAGTGTATTCACTTGTTGATGGATGGAACATTCTATAAGTCTAAATTATTAATTGTTAAGTCTAAACTATTGATTTTTTTTTACTGAGTTCTATGGTTTCTTTGTTCCATTTTTGTTTGAAAGATCTATCCAGTGGTGAGAGAGGTGTGTTAAAGTCACCCATTATCATTGTGTTGTGGTCTATCTGATTCTTGTAGTTGAGAAGGATTTGTTTTATATACATAGATGCCCCATTGTTTGGGGCATAGATATTTAAGATTGTTATGTCTTGTTGATGTATGTTTCCCTTAAGCAGTATGAAATTTCCTTCTTTATCCCTTTTCACTAACTTTGGCTTAGAGTTCACTTTATCTGATATAGTTCATGTGAGTGATACATTTTTGAAGGCAGCATATTGTTGTTATTTTTTTAATCCAATCTGTCAGTCTATGTCTTTTAATTGATGAGTTTAGGCTATTCACATTCAGGGTTATTATTGAAATATGATTTGTAATCCTGGTCATTTTGGTTTATTTTTGGTTTTTAACTTGACTAGGTTTCTCCTTTGATTGGCTTCTCCTTTACTGTAGTTCTTCTCTTTGCAGATTTTCATTGTTGGTTATTATTTCCTCCAATGGAATATTTTGCTGAGAATGCTCTGCAGCACAGGCTTTCTTGCTGTAAATTCTTTGAACTTTTGTTTATCATGGAAGGTTTTTATTTCATCATCAAATCTAAAGCTTAATTTTTGCTGGATATAAGATTCTTGGTTGGCAACCATTTTTTTTCAGAGCTTGGTATATATTGTTTCAGGATCTTCTACCTTTGAGGATCTGAGTTTAGAAATCTGCTGAGTTCTCAATTGGTTTCTCCCTATATGTAATCTAATTCCTTTCTCTTGTGGTTTAAAAAATTTTATCCTTATTCTGTATGCTATTCATTTTTATTATAATGTGCCTTGATATAGATCTGTTGTTATTTTGTATATTTGGTTTCCTGTAAGCCTCCTGTATGTGCTTTTCCAATTCCTTCTTCAGGTTTGGAAAATTTTCTGATATTATTTTATTGAATAGATTATTCATTCCTTTTGTTTGTAACTATGCCTTCCTCTGTCCCAATAATTCTTAGATTTGGTCTTTTGATATTATTCCATAATTTTGGGTGTTCTGCTCATGGTTTCTTACCATCTTCACTGTGTTATCAGCTCTGTTTTCAAGATTGTATATTTTGTCTTCATTATCTGGGGTTCTGTCTTTCAAGTGATCTAATCTTTTGTGATGCTTTCAATTAAATTTTTAATTTGGTTTATTTTTTCCTTCCTTTCAAGGATTTTTGATTGGTTTTTATTTTCAGAATCTCTTTCTCCTTATTGAAGCAATATTTTTGCTTTCTACTTGCTTATGTAGCTCTTTATCAAAATGATCTTTTGTTGCCTGTTTGCTCTCTTATACCATCCTTTAAATTGCAGAACATTTTAATTATGTACATCCTGAACTTCTTCTCTGACATTTCTTCTGCTGTGCTGGCTATGGATTCTAATAATGTAATATCTTCGTATGTTTGGGGAACCTTCTTCCCTTATTTTATCATTTGTTCATGTGTCTTCCCCTGTAACAATATGATCCAAGTTGTTACAATTTTTACCCTATAGACTTATAGTGTTCCTGCAGGGTTCCAATACTTCTCCTTTAAGGGGGAGATAAAGATTAACAGACTCCAATACAAACAATATATAGCCTTAAACCAAATAGCTCCTATGGAGAGATTTATGGTTTTGTCACAATAGACAAAAATGGTGAGTTCAATTATTATCTACAATATATACAGTATGTTTGCAAAGGGGTCTACAGTTTCTAATGGTGGACAAAGATAGAATGGAGGTATATGATAAGATGTTTGGGAGGTAGGAGGTGAGGATATAGTTATTAGTTCATAGGAAGTGTGAAATAGGGATCAAAAGAAGTTGGCTAGTAGCTGAGAAAAGAGAAAGAAATTTTGGGGAGACAAGGGGAAAGACAATAGAGTACAACAAACAAACAAACATAACAATTAAGAAGAAGAAAAATATAAAAATAAAACATAAAAGAATATTCAACACAACTGTAATATACTATTCAGACATCCCAATCCTCAGTAGCCTAATTCATGAATAGCACTTGGTTTCACAAATGTTGGGGATGTGAGGGCGGGAAAAGAGACAGAAAAGAAGAAAAAAATCTTGATGGAAAATTAAAGGATTGTTTCTGTTGGAGTTCAGTGTCTTTCCTGCTTCCTTTCTCATCCAGTAGGTGGGGTTGTCTGTTGTTTGCTGGTATCTCCACCCTCAGCATAGTGAAGGTTATTAGGGTGGGAAGGTTGGTCTTAGGGACAGAACTCCTGGAGCTGCAGTATAGCACTTGCTTGTCCCATTGGAAGACTGCACCCCCAAGGATCTCCTTTGCAGCCTGCTCATGTGATGTGGGTGCCTGGTCTTATCTCCTTGTATGGCCTATAGACCTCACAATTCCTGGTCTCTAATTTAGTCTCTGAACAGTATCTCACTCATCCCCTCCCTTTCTACTTCCCAATCACGAACTTCTCTTTCCAGAGGCCTTGTGGGCCATGCTCTAGGGCCTGCACACCTGTTGTGGAGATCTCTTTTGTATCTGGCAGATCAGGACCAGGCTTTGCAAGCTGTGGACCAGCCACATAGCTGGAAGCAGTGGCTGTGGGTTAGTGGCTGTGGAAGAGGGGGGAGTTGGGGGACTATAGGTACTTTGATATTGCTTCTAGGCCCCAGCCAGTATCCCAAGGTGGGAGTTGCCCCAACAAAAGATGGCAATGGCAGTAGTGAGGATAATCTAAGATGGCAAAAAAGGTGTCCCAAGCCTAGGGCACACTACCACATGGAGGGGACTATGGCATCAGTTGCAGTGTCCCAAGATGGAGGCAACCAGGGGGGCCCCATGTTGGTAGATAGGGGTCCACCTGGAAGCAGTGGCTGGGGGTCTTGCATGGGTAGACAGCCAGGGTCCTGTGAGGACACACATATGGGGGTCCTGCTCAGGCATGGTGGCCATGCAGAATTTCACATTTTAATAACTGTGAAGAATTTGTTTCTATGAGTGTACCATTGCTTGAGAGATGTAGAGATTGGGTTTTTCTCCTTTTCTTATTTCAATATTAATTAATTTATTTTATTGCACATATCTGATTACACTGGTCCTACAAATTCCTGGACTCTTAATAGCTATATTAAAAAGAGTATGCTCTTAAGTATTCTGTAATGATTGTCATATTTCACTTTCAAATGCACGTACATGAGATAGTGTCTTCTTTCTACCATGCTAATACTACATAATGAAAAACTTTCACAGCTTTGCTGATATAGGTTACAAAATAGATCTCATAAAATTGAATATCTTTAATGGAAATGAGCTTTAGCTTACTTCATTTTGAACTATTTCTATATTTTTGTTAGTAAGAATTAAATGTTTTAGCCAGGCATGGTGGTGCATGCCTGTAATCCCAGCACTTTGGGAGGCTGAGATAGGAGAATTGTGAGTTCAAAGCCAGCCTCAGCAATGGCGAGGAGCTAAGAAACTCAGTGAGAACTTGTCTCTACATAAAACACAAAATAGAGCCGGGGATGTGGCTCAGTGGTCGAGTACCACTGAGTTCAATCCCTGGTACCAAAACAAAACAAAAAAAAGCATTAAATATTTTAGTATTTGTACTTGTTAAGTACATAGCAAATATTATAAATATATCACAGATACATAGAAAGTTAGCTTAAGTTATCTATAATTGTTATTCTTTGCATGATGAGAAATTTATTTTTACATTTTTAAAATTCTAACATCAAAATTTTTTTATATAGCCTCAGAAATTTGCATTTTTCTTAGAAAGAATTAACAATAAAAATCAATGTTTATGATTAAACTATTTAATATGATTGTTTTAAAGGATTTTACTGTATATACATTGATATTTAAATTACCCCAATTAATAGTTCATTCAACAAAATATTTAATTAAAATACTCATTTAAATTTAAAGTAGTAACCTAATTCTAGAAAACCAGCTAATTGAATTTAAAGAAGCTCATCTTAAAAGTTAGAAAAAAATTTTTTAGGGGGGATACCAGGGATTGAACTCAGGGGAACTTGACTACTGAGCCACATTTTATCCCTATTTTGTATTTTATTTAGACAGAGTCTCACTGAGTTGCTTAGTGCCTCGTTTTGGCTGAGGCTGGCTTTGAGTTTGTGATCCTCCTGCCTCGGCGTCCTGAGCTCTGGATTTACAGGCATGCACCACTGTGCCTAGCAGAAAACAATAGTTTTAAAGGCTTATTTAGAAGGTTTTAGTCTCTTGAAATGCTAGAACAGAGATATGTTTATACACCTTTAGTATTACACTGGGTGCTTTGTGGATTAAACTTTCCTTTTTGTATCTGGTAATTTTTCTGGATTTGAAGTCTGCTTTATATAAATATAACTACTCTGCTTTTTAAAATTAATATTTGCAGATATATATATATATATTCTATCATATCCTTTCAACTTATCTATATTATTATATTTGAAGTGACTTACAGATAGACCATATATGCTTTTTTGTGTTTAAATAAACTGTGTCCATCTGTATTTTTAGTTTGCATATTTATTTAATATTATTTATTTATTACTAATATATACTCTTCTTTCTTCTTTTTTCTCTTTAGTAACCAGAGACATTAAGAAATATTTTATTGAGAATATTTCTAACATATGAAAAACATTTTTAATAGTAAAAGGCCACTCAAGTATTCTATTTTTCTCAGACTCATTCTCCTTAAATCTAATACAAGCCTCAAATACTAATACATTTTTTTAAAAAATTGAACATTCTGAGAATTTCTCTGAAAAGCTTAAATGTAGTCATTGAAAAATAGAGACTTAAACATGTTTGTGGAATGTGTGGTATTCAAATAAAATAGCTCTTATGTTGAAATTCAACACATTACTATATGCCACAAATTGCCAAAATTAAGCAATTGTTCACTCCAGATTCATTGAGAATTACATTACATAACTTAGTGTAAGCTGACTCAAATATATATAGAGTCTTTTTTCTGGATGATTTAAACATTTATTGTATCTACATGGGAACATTCAATCTTTTTATTTAAGACATGAACAGCATTTTGCTTCTCCTGTGTTCTTTTTTCTTTCTTTGGAGATAGCTTTATTTAATAATACACTTCAAATTTTCAGGAAATAAAACCAAGAAAAATAAAATTTTGTTATTATTTAGAGAAGCTAAAATAGAACATGGCCTTATTTTTTTTTATCTAAATGTTCCATTGAGGTCTTATTTATTTGTTTGTTTATTATTTATTTATTTACAGTCAGCCCTCTGTATGCTTATCTGTGGATTCAACCAAAGCAGAAGGAAAATATTACAAAATAATTCCTTCTGTACTGAACATTTACAAATTTTTTCCCTATCATTATGCCCTAAAATTTGTTTTTCATAGCATTTATATTATATTAGTTATTATAAGTAATCTGGAGATAAAGTGTTTGGGAAAACATGTGTAAGGTTATATGCAAATCATGCCATTTTATGTAAGGCATGCTATCTGTTGGGTGGGGGATCTTGGAATCAATCCCACATGGGTGCCTAAGGATGACTACTTATTTAACCTAATGAAAATATTGAAGATTTCTAATATTATACTTCTTTGGAAGAAGAACTTCTTTTAAAATTTGTCCTTCTTTTAGCAAGAAATTTGAGTGACTCAGACAAATGAAGAGGATCATACTGGCATCATATGTAATGAAGCACCCAGGATCCAAGCTACTTTTCACAGTATAATGGAAAGCTGACTAACACAGGTGGGGGTCCGCATTCACATCTATTTTTGAATTATGATTTTTGAATTAGTATTTAAAGTATGAGTTTACATGTATATATTTAATAATGCATACAACCTGTGCGTTGAGCATTTATGAGTTTTTGAATGATTTTGTATGTTTTGAGAGCATAGTCAGAGTTCATTTCAGAAAATACTGAAGTTTATTTCTTGTGTGATCCCAGATCAAATTACTGGAGATTTGGGTTGGGATTATTTGGATAATTACCTTCTGTAATGATTTATTTTGCATATGTGGTCTAAATGTCATCAGGCAGAGCTGAAATCTGTTTCATACTGGAGTTAAAGAATAAAATCACTCATTCTTCATTACCTTTTGGCTAACTTAAATTTTCTTTGAAGTTTCATGTAATGTTATAACTTCTAGATTCAAAGAGCAAATTTTCTAAAGAGATTGCACTTTCTTTTCAGTGAAACCTGAGTATCTGTGTGTCAATTTTATAACTTGGATAGCAGTTGTCCCCAGGAGTTATTGCCCAGGACTTGAGTTCCAGTTTTAGAAATCATCAATGTCAATGTTACCAATCTTCTTCTTCATGATGAAATGTAAAAGTATAGGATAATTACAAAAATGACAGAACAATCAGAGACCTTGTGCAAGTAGAAAATTCTAGCAGTGGTATAAAATTTAGGGACAAACTTCTGGTAATAGTGTTGTGCTGCTTAATTAGATGATAACAACTGTTTGTGGAACAGTAAGCTTTAAGTCAGATGGACATAAAATTCTCTTGTATTTCATCTTTCCTGTCAATCCCAGAGTTCCCCACTGAGTGTGCACTGAGACCCTTTCACTTCTGTCCTTCCTGTTTGACGATTTATGTGAGTATGGAGATGTGCCAGTTTATGCTTAATCACACTCCAGCAAAGCATCTTTACCTTATGTGAGAGCATATGTAGAATACCTTTCAAAGTTTTGATTGGATTTCTATAGCAATAGGCAGCCTAGTTTATCAGAAAGTCTGGAGAGATTGGGGTTAAAAGATATTAATTCAAGTCTCATCTATGCTATTCTGTGGTTCATTACCTGGTGCAAAGCTTCTTTCAGTGATGTGCTACTAAACACTGAGCAATCAGCTTTCAGAAATTTATACACATTGTTGGTAAGAGGTACCTCTGAGCATTGCTGATGGGTTGCATACTTCCTTTCCCCCCTGAAAGGAAATCTGACAATATCATAATTGCAAATACATATATCTTTTGTCCTATGAAGATTGTTTGTTGATTTTGTAGGGTAAATACTCCCACCAGGCTGGTTTCAGCCTTCTTACAGGTCACTGAAGGTGGAGACGGGAAGCAAGAGCAAAGGAGACACTGCTTGCTGCATGTGTTCCAGCTGTCTTCCCTGCTCTAGAAAAGTCAGAGTTTGGGTCAGATCATCTCCAAATTCCTTTATCACCAGTCCCTTTCATCCAAATTCAGGAATAATATTAAACATACCTGGCAACTGTTGCAGCACAGGTACTAACCAGTTGAATGACTATTGGCCATAAACAACTGAAAGACTTATGGAGGTCCTGAAGAAGGTAAGCCACGCAGGTTTGCCTGAAAGATCCATCTTTCAGGAACAGTTTTACACATGTAGAAATACCAGTTTACTGTCTTCCTCTGATTTTTGAAAAACAAATGATTACATACCACACACCCTCTACAAATCTTTGTTTTTCATATACTTAATGTAGTTTATATGCCTTTGCATCTTTCTGTATTAGTACATACAGCTATTCCTTTCTTATCATTATTTTAAAATTCATTTACATGGTATTTTTATTATTCCGCATCTTGATCATAAGTTATTCAAACAATGCTTGATTGATGGACATGGGTAGATTTCAATTTGCTGCTTATTTAAAATGAAGAAGTTTGCATATATGTTGATTCATATTTTTGTGGGTATATGTAGATTAAATTCTCAGAAGTAGGATTATTGGGTCAAAAGGAATATGCATTTGCAATTATGGTATATATTGCCAATTGCTTCATCCAGAAGCATTATATATGTAGCCCACCAGCCTCTTACCAAGAGAGTGTATCATTAGATTTCATACATTGCAAATCCAGTGGGTGAGAGACAGTAGTTAAGTGTAGCTTTAATTAGAATTTTCCTACTGTGATTGACATTGAGAATCCTTTTGCATAAGATACTTTTTCTAATTTTTGAACTCTGTTTTCATCTCTTTCTTTCTTTTTCCTCCTGAATTATTGGTCCTTCTCTATATATAGTAAAGTGGTATATCGAGGATATTTGTATTTTGTGATTGAATTGCAAATATATTTTCCTAGTTTGTCATGTGCCTTTTGTTTTTGTTTCATATTTTATGTCATGCATGAGCTATGCTTTGATTTAGCACAATTTATCAACTTATTTTTTTCTTCTGTGGTTTGTAGATTTTTGAGGCATGTTTAAAAGGGCCTTTCCTACTCTGGTATTATAAATAATTCTCATTTTCACAGAATGATTTTTGTCTCATGGCTACATTTCTCTCCAGAACCTATTCATTGAGCTTGCAACTGATCAGCTCTGTGATATTGGCTGGACATTTAGATATATTTTATGGTCTTTCCACCCATTTGTTAAAGCCTGGGAGAAGATGACACTGCAAATCATGAATTCAAATTACAAATACAGTAGGCAATATATAATGCATATGGCAGTAGATAACCATAATGTTATAGCAATTATGTTTGTGGTTAACATTCATTGAGTATTTACTCTATGCCAAATAGTATACTAAAATTTTTACATGATTTATCTAATAAAACTTTCAAATAACCTTAATGTTATTCTTCTTTAAAAATAAAACTGATACTTAAATAAGCTAAGTCATTGCCAAAGTCACATCTTCTAACAAATGGTCTTGGGCCTGTGGTCTGAGAGACACCACTGCCAGCCTGGCTCCTACTTCAAGAGAGAATGAAATGCATCATCACCCCTTCTGACTGGTCCCATTAGACCTCCTGGGAATTCCCAGGAAAGACAGAACTATTCTGTCCTTGAAGGCAGAGTTGATTACAGGTAGTGAAACGAGGGTACAGGACACTAGGAAAAAACGGAGAAAATAGGAAAATTGTGACCATTTGAGGAGGATGCTTGGTCTTTGAACAACCCATAGTTTAATTATTTTAAGATAGAATGGTGATCCTAGCCGGGCGCGGTGGTGCAACCTGTAATCTCAGCACTTAGGGAGTCTGAGGCAGGAGTATCGTGAGTTCAAAGCCAGCCTTAGCAACAGCGAGGTGCTAAGCAACTCATTGAGACCCTGTCTCTACATAAAACACAAAATAGGGCTGGATGTGGCTCAGTGGTCAAGTGCCCCTGAGTTCAATCTCTAGTACCAAGAAAAAAAAAAAAAGATAGAATGATGATCTTGTTTCCAGATTGTTTTAGATTTATGTCAACTGTCTTGGAAAACATGTAATGAGTTCTGATTTCATATTCTCTCCCTTCCTCCTTCCATCATCCCTTCCCCTTTTTCTTTCTTCTCTTTTAAGTAGTAACTAAGGTGTATATTTTATTCCAAGAGAAGACTAAACAGTGCTGGATGAAATGTTAATTTCACTTAAAAATTAAGGATAGAATTAAAGGTAGAGAAAGAATGAGGGCAAACTCATTTGTGCATAACAGGAAACGTGTGAAGTACTTGTTTTATTTACAATTCCAACAGCAAAATTCCCCAAACCCATAATGTTAATTTTGTAATGATAATTAAGATGAGTCAAGGTCTCATAAAGGGTGGAGTTAGGAACAGGGGCCCTCTGCCCTGATTGTAAGGCCCATCTTCTTCCAGTGCTACCCTGCATCTTTACAAGATACCTCACACACAATCTTCTAACTAAAACAGCTTCTAAAAGAACGATAGGATATAGAGACACACTAATAAAACATTGTTTATGTTTAAAAACATGTTTATATCCTATTATGTATGCAATTAAATCAATCAGCAGTAAATAGTAAATAATATATTGAATAAAAATTTAGTTACATTTTTCTGTTAATTCAAATGAGCATCACAGTGCTAAATTTCCATATACAATGAGCTATGTAAATTCATGTCTAACATTCTCAATTGTAAGTAAATATATATTTTATGTTTATTGCATATAAAATAACAAAAAATTCTTTGAGGATAGAATTGTTTTTCATCACAAAACTAGAGAAAGAGAATTAAGGAAAAATATAAACCCTAAGTGATAGAATATATTAAGGATGAGAGCAAAAATTTGAATTCAGATGCAGTCACTGACTACATCAAAACATAATTTTAGTTTCATACTCTAAGGTCTTTTTAATAATAACCTACTCTCCTCTTTATAGATCCCTAGATCTTCTTACTTGAGTATTACAGGGGATAATGTGATAAAAAAATCCTGTATAAGGAGGGTTAAAGTTGAAGTCAGCCTATTAAAATGTAGGTATCATTAATAAATTGAAAAATCTTATTGTCAATATCATTTTTACTTTCCTTTCTTGCAGATAAAATTTTTAAAAAAATAAAATAAAGTTCTCAATTCAGTTGAGTTTACTTGAAAGACATGGAAACAGCATTGTTTCCTTTTTTCTTCTAAGTTTTGTAGAGTTCAGTAAAATCTTATTCTGTAATTGAATGCAAAGGAACACTTTATCACTAGGAATTAAAATGCAAAAACATTGACAGAGCTGCTCTGAGACAAAAAGCCCTACCAGTAACTCCATCCTGAATAACTATTTGTAAATCTCCCTAATGTTTTATGAACACTAACAGCAAAGTACTCAATGGCAGCTTTTTAAAATCAGTTTCCCTAACAGAGCTTTATACCATTCATCTAAATGTTGTGTGCACAGGTGGCTCTCTGATTTGAGAATGCATTGTCTGCCAAATAATGTAGTTTCATAGTTATTCTTTTTGTATTTGTATTTTAAGTCATGGAGGAAACAAAAAGACATTTAAATCTCAAATGCAATACCACTGCCTTTTATATTTACTTTAAGCTGTTACCTTTACCAGATATTTTTATCCCTGTTCTCCCAGTTGCCCATTGATATCTACCTTGTAGGGTAGTATTAATATAAAGAAATCCCAAGACTTTTGTTTACCTGGAAATGTCTTACTTTCCTTTAATTTTGAAGAATAATTTTGTCATGTAAAGAATTCTTGATTGACAGTTTCTTTTCTTTCAGAACTTTTTTTTTTTTTTTGGTACCAGGGATTGAACTCAGGGGTATTTGACAACTGAGCCACATTCCCAGCCCTGCTTTTTGTGTTTTATGTAGAGACAGGGTCTCACTGAGTTGCTTAGCACCTCACTGTTGCTGAGGCTGGCTTTGAACTCACGATTCTCCTGCCTCAGCCTCCCTAAGTGCTGGGATTACAGGCATGCACCACCATGCCTGGCTTTTCAGCACTTTTAATATCTCATCACACTACCTTCTATCCTTTATGCTTTCTGATGAGACATTAATCTTTCGTGGATCCCTTGTCCATGAAGAGTTGCTTATCACTTGCTGTTTACAATATTTCTTTCTTTGAGTTTGAATTTTTAAAGTTTGATTACAATGTGTCTCAACTTATTTTATGAATTATATATAATATATTTTATATATATGTATATATATATAATAGTGTAAATTTCCTTAAGTTTATAGTACTTGGTTGAATTTCTTAGATGTGTACATTCATGTCTTTCACCAAATTTGTGAGGCTTTTGGTCATTATTTCTTCAAATATTTTTTTGTGTTCTTTCATTTATTTATTTTTTCCTTTTAAGACTCCTGTATGCATATGTAGATTTGCTTGGTCTTGTATTGCAGGTCCTATAGACTGTGTTCACGTTTTCTTATTTTTTTTTCTTCTTTTCAAACTGGGAAATTTCAATTTTCTTCTTCCCAGTTGCAGATTCTTTCTTCTTTTTGTTCAAATCTACTATTGAAACACTAGTGATATTTTTAAAATTAGGGCTATCATATACCTTAGCTAGAGAATATTTTTTTCCCTTTTAATAATAGCTATCCATTTACTAATAGTCTTTGTGTTAGTCAGCTTTTCATCACTGTGACCAAAACATCTGACAAGAACATCATAGAGGCCAGGTACAGTGGTGCATGCCTGTAATCCCAGCAGCTTCATAGGCTGAGACAGGAGGATTGTGGGTTCAAAGCCAGCCTCAGCAGCAGCGAGGTGCTAAGCAAATCAGTGAGACCTTGTCTTTAAATGAAATACAAAATAGGTCTGGGGATATGGCCCAGTGGTTGAGTGTCCCTGAGTTCGATCCCCAGCAGTGCCCACCCCCCGAAAAAAAAAAAAAAAGAACTCATAGAGGAGGAAAAGTTTATTCTAGACTCTGTTTCAGAGGTTCAGTTCATGGTCAGTCACATTCATTGTGCTGAGTCTGAGGTAAAGCAGAACATCATGGCTGAAGGGAGTGGCAGAGGAAAGCTGCGCAGATCATGGCAGTCAAGAAGGAGAGAGAGAGGGGTGAGGGAAAGATGAGTCAAGGACAAAGAAAAGATATAGTCTAAAGTCATGACTGCAGTGACCTATGTCTTCAAACCACACTCCACCTACATATGGTAGGTATATTACTATGCCTAATAGTCCATTCAAATTGTTAATCCATCCACTGATTACATTACAATTCTCATATTCTAATCCTTTCAGCTCTGAACATCCCTGCTTTGTCTAATACATGAATTTTTTGGGAGAAACCTCATATCCAAACTCTGTCATATTTTGTTCATACATTTTTTCCTTTATCCCTTTTAACATATTTTAAAAGTTGATTTGCAGCCTTTGTATATTATATCCAATATGTGTGCTTCCTTAGTGATGGCTCTGTCAATTTATGTATTTTTTTTATTTCTGTGAATAGGACATATTTTTCTGTTTCTTTGTATGCTGCAATATTTTTTGTTAAAATCTGAACATTTGAAAATGTGGTAACTATATTATTACATTTCCCAATTTCCCAGTATTTAATGTCTTTATTTATTTATTTGGTTGGTTTTGGGGTGTGTGTGTGTGTGTGTGTGTGTGTGTGTTAATGTTTGCAGTTGTCTATATTTTTAGTAACTTTTACAAATGATTTTTTAAAAAACTATATTTCTGATCATGTGTGGTCATATGAAGTCTGCTTTTTGATAGACATTTCCTTCTTAAATTATTTTTTCTTGATTCCAATTTTGCTTTATTGATGTAAACATTTTACTGTTTTTCTGAGTTCTGACAAAATTGCTTTGATAATGCCTTCTTGCTTTTCAATGTCCCTAGAGAAGGACCTGGATTTGAAGCTACATAGTTTGCATTTTGCTGTAATGAAACTATCTTAATGAAATAAGCACTGACCTTGCGTAGAAGACGGTATTAGGGAAGGACGTAGCACTGAACTCTGATAGCCTGAGTCACTGATCTGTTTTAGTGTGGAACCATAATGTACATTCCTGTGTCAGCCTGCTCCTGAAATCCACCCATGAGGATGGCTCCAGGAACATGTTAAGGATTTTACACAAGGTGTAGGCTAATGAAGAGGGCAGTGGATGGAGAATTAGAGCACACCTTCCTTTGCACTGCATTACTATGGCCGTGCTGCTTCTCTGTGCCGTGGTATCCCTGCCTGTAATTACAAATTAAGATAAGGTGGTGATGAGAAGAATCCTTTCAGACCTTTTTTTATTTATGATTATATTTCTGGGCTCCAGAATCTGATTTAACATTCAACTCTTCAGTCTTAAAATAGCTCTGAAGTTCCTTAGTTTTTTAGACATTAGTAAATAATAATTGATTGAATAGCCATGTAATCTGTAGTGCACTTTCATTATTTGTGGTAGTTATGTGCTATCACAATGCTGAATCATTGAATCTAAGGGTATTATGGGGCCAAGTTCCTCTGAGCCTCTGGTGACCACATCTTTATCAACTGATTGTTATGTACATTTGTTTTATTATTTTCTTTGATTTAGAGACATCATATTTATCATACATTGTTTATTCATTAACATTGAATCCATACGAGCACTATAATCCATGCCTGAACAAAGGTTATTAGCACATGATTTTTTTTCATAAGGCACATTGCAGCTATTTTATACCTAATAACACTAAACAGCAAAAACTTCTGCACTGTGCTTGGGGTAAAGGGGAAGAGCATTTTAAACAGGAAAAATATAACACAAAGTATGAAAATTCCAAAAAGAAAAATAGAAACAAACACAGCCATGGTACTATATAGACCATGAAAACTATACTTGCCTATATTCTGAAAGATGAATCAAGAAAAGGGAGTATCACCCTGTTCAGCCTCAACTGGAAAGATGCCCATTAGCTGACTCAAACATTTTTGTTTCTCAAAATATGTTCATAAGTTACCACAAAAACACCACAACTATTGGTTTGGGAATTAGAAATAAATCTTCATGAATAAATGTATTCATGAATATAGCATCCATGAATCATGATAACTGACTAGATGTATTTGGAATAATCAACTTTCTCCGAGTAAAGAAAAAAAAGTTAAACATTGCAGCCTTCATCTGAGAAAGGAATAAATCAATAACTATCATATTTCATTTTTACAATTTTGAACATTGACAACTTAATAAATGTTCTAGATTAACCTTTGTGTTAGCTTTCTGTTGCTATGACAAAATAACTGAAAGAAATTGACTTAAAGTAGGAAAAACTTATTTTGGCTCATGATCTATGGTAAGGTGGCATAACGGGGAGCATGTGGTGGAGACTACTTGATGGCTATGAGGAAAAAAAAGTAAAAAAGAAAAAAAAAGAGGAAGAGAGAGAGAGAAGTGTGTGTGGGGGCAGACAGAGGCAAGTGTTATAATACTGCCTTTGATGGCATATACCCAATGACCTAATTTCCTTCCACTAGACCCCAATTCCTAGAGGTTTCACCATCGTCCATAGTGCCACAGGCTGATGATTAAGCCTTGAACATGTGGCCTTTAGGGGATATTTAAGAGAGAAATCATAACAATGTTAATCTTTAGTTGATTTCCTAGTATTTGTCAACATGTTTATATGGATTTAAATATTATACAATGTACACATTTATTAAAACATAAGATACCCCATAATTATGCATAATTTTTAAGTTTTATATATCTGGTAAATAAATTAATTTAAAAATCTATCTTCCTAACCATCATTGTAGTTAATTGTGATCCCATAATATTTATTAATATTAGTCCAATTTTTAAATAGTAAGTCTTACAAATAATAAATAAATAGAACATTTGATTATTTTAAGCCATTAGGAATCATTTTTCTGTGTGCATATATACTATTGCTGGGCACCTATTAAGTGTTATTTTCTAGGCTGGAAATGAATAGCATTGCCTTCAAATAAACCTTTTGACTATTGACTGGCTGTATTTGGGATAACCAAATTTTCAACGTAAAGGACGAAAGAGAAATATTTTCTTATCATCTGATAATAAAGACAATAATTTACTTTCTCTCTTTTTCTGTCTCTCCCTCCCTCTCGCCTGCCTGTCTTCCTTCCTTCCTTCCTTCCTTCCTTCCTTCCTTCCTTCCTTTCTTCCTTCCTTCCCTTCCCTCTCTCTCTCTTTTTTTTCTTTTCTTTCTTCCATGACCAGTTAGTGAATACTTCAGGGAGGTTCCCTGAAGATATCTCCTTTGCTTATCTCCACTACAAATTAGTGTTTTCTGTAGACTCCCATAACTCAAAGTAGTAAAAATTTTAGATGAAAATAATAGATACAAAAATTGACTATATCCGTTTGCTTCAGCTATGTAACAATCCATTCCAAACACAAGGCTTTAAAGCAGGATTCATTTATTTAGTTCATGATTCTGGAGGTTAGAAAGTTGTTCTAGGCTCATTCTGATGTTTTTTCTTATCTATGCTAAACTGCAGTCAGCCACCATGTCTGGGATTCTCAAAGAGAATGTGTCACCTTTGTTCCACCTCTGCTCAACATCCAGCAGAGTTGTCAAGGCCCATTTATATGGTAGCTAGAAATAATTCCAAAATATTTAGTAAAAAACTTGCAAGTCTTTTGTGACTCTGGCCTGAATTGGGAATACAATAATTTCGGATACTTTAATTTGGTCCCAGTATGTCAGAAAAAATATCAGATTCATAGAATAGGGAAATAAATACCACTTTATAATGGGAAGTGCTGCAAATTCATGTCACAGGGACATGAATACACTAACGTGAATAATTGTGTCCTCTTTGAAAAGAATCTGTCATATAGAATAAGCAGAAGAAAGGTAGATCAGAATGTTTTCCAGTAGTTTATGAAATGAACTATAGAAATTTTCAAGGATACAAGGTGGGTTTAGAAGTCAAAACTAGAATTAAAATCACACCACATGATCAATCCAATGACAGCATCACTACTGCTGGTCACTGGATGCTATAACCAACCAGCAGGGCTTGGTGTCGAGCACCATACCATCATAACTGGATATTACTTCTACTTTCCAGAGTAGATGCTTTGCTGACTTTGCCCTAAAGGCACATCAGATTTGCTCAGTTGAGACAATTTATTTATGTACCCTGTATGAAAGGTACTTAGAAATGTGATTATTTGCCCTCTTTGGCTTCCAGATGGGGAATAGTTGCTATATTCCAACAGAACATAAAGTAGGGAAGTTGCCAAACATAAAAAGAATTCCAGTTCTGGACAAAATTAAAAATAAAGCATGTGAAGTATGAAGTAATATATATATAACCCAGAAGACCTCAGGCCCCAAACTGGTATTTGCAGAAACCATGTACTCAACAATAAACAATCAAGTCTGAGGGAACCTCTGCCAACAACTGTCTATCCTAATAGTAGTGTGTGTGTGTGTGTGTGTGTGTGTGTGTGTGTGTGTATGTACTTATATATGGGACAAGTAGAAAGAGACTGAAAGAGTAAAGAATCTGAACATCTCCTCCAAAATTTTCTTTGTTCTTGTTTTTTTCTTTTTTTTCCCATAGGAGAATAAGACCCAGACGGGTATGTGATGTCCACAGATCAGTTGTTCCAGGGCAATAAATAGTTTGCCAAAGGACAAGAGAATGCCCAGAGATGATGTACAAAATGTAAGGTTTATTATGGGGAAAGTTCAGTGCAAAAGGGCTAATCAAGTAGCCCCTGTAATCCTATGGTGCTTCACCAGACTGTAAGACTTCTGTTCTTCCTAGAGCTTTGTCCAGTGGTGGCTAACTGGATGATTAGCACTTATCATTATCCACTGTGCTCTGATCTGCACCAATTAATTCAGGGAGATGAGTTTTATAGCTTAGACTACATTAGCAATAATATCACTAGCTTGTTTTGTTCCAGTATATGACCAGCATTCATTCCAAGGACCAGGGAATTCAGCCTGTGTGCAAGAAAGCCATTTAACACTACTTTGCCCTGTTTTCCAACATGCAGGGGCTGGGGGCACATGCCAGTGTTCAAGATAATACTTACCTGGATATTTTGGCTCACACTCACTTTCATTGTTTCTTGATTTGAGTAGCTTCTTGTGAATGGAAAAGAGTATTTTAGGGATGAGTATTTTCTATTGTCTTTTGATTTAAAAAATGACACAAGGTATAAGCAAAACTCACAGTGTATTTTAGGGATGAGGCATATGAATGCCAGTTAAGTGGTTGGACTCGAATTTTAACACTGTGATGTCTTGACCAAACCACATTTTACCATGTGATCACCACAATAAAGCCTCCTGTTTTATGGGATTATTCTCTGTGAGATATCTTGAAGGACATTTATCTCTCTTATTTCCCCACTTTTAGAGGCAGTTTAGGAAGTCAGACAACACAATGAAGATGAAGAATGAGCATGTTCTGTGATTCAGATGATCTTTGCGCAATGTGTGAAAAAGAAAGACAGGTGCCTTGGTGTTCAGAGAATCTAGGAGATGTGTACTTGGGCAACTCAACCCAGAAGACCTCAGGCCCCAAACTGGTGTTTGCAGAAACCACATATTCAACAATCAACACTCAAGTCTAAGGGAGCCCTCCGTCAACAACTGTCTATCCTAATAGCAGTGATAGAAAATCTGGGTCAATTTCTCTCCAGATAGACATGTATCCTTTGACTGGCCCATGTCTCTTGCTTACTTTTCCTGGAACATTCTTCCTGGGAATAAGTTGTTGTGGAAAGTAGGTATCATCAGGTTAAAAAAAGACTGTAGAAACCCAATCCTCTGTTAGCACAAGAATTTCAAGGACGGACGTGAGCTTGGTTACATGTCCATCCAAGGGCAGAACATTAATTTGTTTTAAGTAGAAGTTACTTCAGCCTCAGTTACATGGAACTAGTTGTTGTTAAGTTCCAGGGAAATTGAGATTAGGTCCATGACTGTGCTTAACCACCTTTTCCTCCTTCCCCACTAGTGAAGCTGATGGGGCCAGAAAGACAAATACTTCATCATCTCACTTATGTGGAGTCTACAAAAGTTGAACTCACAGAAGCAGAGAGTAGCATGGTGGTTATCAAGGTCTTGAGGAAGAGGTGGAGGATTGGGGAGATTTGGTTACAGTGTGTAAGATTTCATTTTGACTAGAGGAAATCATTTTAGCAGATTTATTGTACAACATAGTGAGTATAGATTATAGATAATGATGTATACTTGCAAACTGGTTGACAAGTAGATCTTAAGTGTTCTCACTGCAAAAATAAGTATGTAAGGTATTGTACATATTAATCAACTTGATTTAGCCTTAATAGATTCATGCTTCAAAACATGAGGTTGTGACCAAATATAAAGACAATTTTTATTTGTTAATTTAAAAATAAATTTTAAAAATGAAGCTGATGGTTAGATTTGAGTTTTACTCAACACATAAGAATAGTAAAATCTTAACCATAAAATTACTTAAGAAAATGTGAGTATGTACATGCATATTAAGTAACTTAATTGCATAGCTAATTTATGTTGTATTAGTTACTCAGGTTTGATGAGAACTAATGTTGAAGTATTTTTTAAAATCACTGATCAATGATTTCAAAACAAGGAGCCAATGCTTTCAAGAGACCCTGATGATTTTTTCCAGGATCTGTGAATGAGAACTTCAGAAGTTCGGTAATTCTCATACAATGAAGGAGGTGCCCTGACCAAAATACCTAGAAAGAACATCTTAGAGGAGGAAAAGTTTATTTTATTTTGTTTTATTTTTTCTATACTGGGTATTGAACTTGGGAGTACTCGACCACTGAGCCACATTCTCAGCCTTATTTTGTGTTTTATTTATAGACAAGGCCTCACTGAGTAGCTTAATGCCTTGTCATTGCTGAGGCTGGCTTTGAACTCACGATTCTCCTGTCCTGGCTGGAAAAGTTTATTTTGGATTTAAGTTTTCAGAAGTTCAGTCCATGGTTGGCAGAAAGTTTTGGCAGGGAAAGCTGCTCAGCTTGAGGTAGCCAGGACATAGAAAGTACCAGGAGCCTGGGACAAGATACAATCCCAAGGGTACATCCTCAGTGACCCATTTCTTCTAGCTGTATCCCACCTGCCTACAGTTGCCACCCAGTAGTCCATTAAATGATGAGGTTACACCTCACATAATCTGCTCATTTCACCTCTGAACATTCTCGCATTGCCTAATACATGAACTCATTGAGGAGCACTTTATATTCAAACTATAACACAGAGTGTACTGGAACATGGATGGGAGGCATTTAAACCATCTGGCCACTACAGGAGATAATGTTTGGGGGAACTGAAGTATGAGGTGAGGTTCAAATGTTGGGTAAGAGTGATCTGGAGGGAGCTGGGTGCAGTGGCACACTCCTGTAATCCCATTGGCTCTGGAGACTAATGCTGGAGGATCACAAGTTCAAAGCCAGCCTCAGCAAAAGCAAGGAGATAAGCAACTCAGTGAGACCCTGTCTCTAAATAAAATACAAAAAAGGGATGGGAATGTGGCTCAGAGGTTGAGTGCCTCTGAGTTCAATCTCCGGTACCAAAAAAAGAGTGAGTAATGAGGAGGGATTGTACAAATAGGTCATCCTTTGTAGGTCCAAAGTGTTCAAATACTATCCGTTTTGTATAGCATAACCTATTCATTAATACTATAATATTTAGATAGATGATACCCCCAAATAGATAATATCCAGAGGAAGAAAGGGAACCTGCAATTATCCATTGTCTCTGTTCCCATTTTCTGAGCTTAGAGATGGTAGGTCCAAGGACTCAGCTATCAGAAGCCAAAGTGGCTCATGACCCATGGCTGATCCTTTGCAGTGTAAATACTTTTTTGTTGTTGTTCTTTGTTTATTTGTGGTGCAATGAGTCTTTCTTCCTCTGTTAAAGGACGGGGCCAAAAGGAATGTGGGAATAGGAGGAGGAAGAGAAAGGAAGAAACTTCCTAAGAACTGGCTTTGGAATGTATCAAATATCAAGAAGCAGTTGCTGATGAACTCATGTGGGAGGTGGCAGGTGAAAATGTTGACACCCAGCAATCAGGTAAGCCCCAGTAGGAAGACTTTGCCCTGGAGGTTTCTAACATGTGCATGAATGTTGTTCTTGTCAGAGGCGTGATCATGCGCCTTAGGCTGCAATTGGTCTTTGATTTCCAGTTCTTACATAACTTTCCCTATGAATGCTTTGTATTTTTGTGAATTATGTTTTCTTTCTCCTAACCATCTGCAACTTCACTGGAGCTCAAGAACTGTTATATTTCCTGATATCTCTAGCTCCTTAGGAAGGAGTAAGGATGGGGAAACTTAATGCCAGCATTAACTGAACAGTTTGTAACACCATTCTCTCTTTACATTCTGATATGGAACATTTGACACGGCTACTGTTATAGTCACACAAAACTGAGACTCTGAGATAGGAGTACTATATTCATCCTCACAGTGGGAGAGACAGGATTCAAACCTGGGTCTGTCTGACATCAGTGCTGCTGCTCTGCTCTTTACTCCGTGCTGCTGCTTTTTAACCCCATGCAGCACAATGACTTGCAGTGCAGGATATGATCATGAAATGTTTTCAGGTCATGTGACTCAAACTGTTTATAATTCCTTTCAGCAGCACCTTGACCATATATGGTTCTTGACACATACAAACATTATTTTGAGAATAAATAGCAAAAAGTGCACTTTCCATGATTTCTGCATGAGAAACAGTATGATATGATGCATAATCAAGTTAAAAAACACTCTGCCAGGACAAAAAGAAACAGGGATATTCGAGCTTTGCGAGTTACACTGTCATTAGCTTTCCTTGGCTTATTAATTTTTCAAACTTTATTAAGTACTTTAAGGGCATCTATATAAAATGAAGATGCTGATGCTATTTAGAGGATATATGCTTTATCAACTTCCCCACCAGCTGCTAGATGGAACAAGGGCCTCTACCCAGAGAAGTATGTGGGAGCATACTCCCAAACAAGCACCTTCTTAGGTTTCTAAATGACTGCAGTAGGTGGGTTTAATTTGGAATCATTTGATTCAGAGTCTGGTTAAACCTGTCATCCTCCTGACACTGACGGAACAGAGATCATCCTCTTATGTGAGTTCTCTGCTTGCATCCAGAGGGGAATGACTCCCTTGTGTTTGCCTAAGATACAGATGTACAAAAACCAAAGTGAAAGACCCAAAGCCGACTGGTGGGAAAATGTGACTGCCCAGTGAAAATCAGGTTTGCAAGCCATTAGTCACTCTGCTCAGAAAGTAGCACTTCACAGTCATTTGTACTTAGCATCAAAGGGAAATCAAACCAACTTCATCTTTCCTTGCCCACTCAAAGAAAATCCACTCAAAGAAAGGGACTCTAAAGAAGTTACGTAAATTAGAGTTGGTGCTCCACCATTGGGTGGTACTCTGTGAATGGGATGGAAGATGAAAGCAGTAGAGTAAATGGGTGGAAAGATATAAACAGCTTCCAGACATGGACAATATTGTTTTCCTGTGATCGTGAATACATAGTTTACAGCAATCACCTATGTCAACAAAATAAATTAGAATTGAATTTATTTGAACATATATTTCATATGTCTCTATGCCTACTTCTTAACACTTTCATATCACAATCTTTTCCTATCCTCACTCTTTTATTTCCAGGTATATCTTCTTTAGTTACAACACCTATTTCCATTACTAGGTAGTCGTAATTCTGGGGAGCATGAACATTTTTAAACTAAAAGTTCCTTGATCTCTTAAAAGCTTTTCTCTATTTAGAATTCATCCTTGTTTTGTCAACATCTCCAAATTTAGAGCTATACTGTGAATTTCCAAATACATCTCCATGTCCATCTCATCATTTGCATTAGCATGAGTAAGTGAGGCTACTTAGAAAGAGAACCAGACATCTGGGGTATAAAAGGCCACCTTTTCACTATGTTTTTCAATTTCATCATGATGGATGAGCTATTCTAATAGATACTAACTCTCTTAGTATCTCGCTAAATTTGAATCATGATTGGGAAAAAAGTATAATGATCATAGCTGTCATCCTACCCATAGATGAGATAAAGCCACATGGAAATGCACTGCAATCAAGTGCAGAGAGCTCTCTGGGATTTTTTGTCATTGCTACACGTATGCATGAGCATGCACATGTGCACAAATGTGCAGGTCCAAAATTAAATAACAGAAATGGTAAGAATTTTTCCTATGTAATATTTTGTTATATATATCTTAATTTATCTTTCAGCTAATGAAATAATTATACACCAAAAACTCATGAATAGCCCAGAGCGATGGTACACTCCTGTAATCCCAGTGGCTCAAGAAACTGAGGCAGGAGGATCATGAGTTCAAAGCCAGCCTCAGCAAATTAGTGAGGCCCTAAGCAACTTATAGAGACGCTGTCTCAAAATAAAAATTAAAATGGGCTGGGGATGTGGCTCAGTGGTTAAATGTCCCTGGGATCAATCCTTAGTAACAACAACAAAAAAAAGAAATGAACAGTTTTATCGAAGTATAAAAAACTGTCTAGCTAATGTACTCAATGACTAAGCCACCAAACAACATCACTCAGATACCTAGATGGATTGGCAGGACACAGGTAAATAAAAGAAAGAGAAAATAAATTATTATAGAATTAATATCCTCTTATAACTTACTCAGAAATGATCTGCTTTATGTCTTTTAGCCATGGATATGAGGTCAAACTAATCAATTAATTGTATAATCATCATTTCATGAATTGGGAGTTTATTAATTACTTACTTTAGCATAATGTGGTTCAGCTAGTAGAGGCTGTAAAATGCATAATGACTCTGAGCCATTTTGGGGGAAATTATAGTGACATAAGATGACAAAAAGCATATTAAGCATTTTCAAGTTGGACCCCACACAAGAAGTGACCAAACTGAGGGAGGGATAGGACACTGGCTGCAAGCTCCCAACCCCTGTTGGTCAGGGACTGCCCACCCAACTCCAGAATTGTCTCTGGATCTACAGCCTATGCATAGGGTGGCGTGGTTCCTAACCATCCATCTTCCTGGTGGTGTGAGAAAATGAGGGATGTGTGCTAGAGCTGAGGTGGGACACTGTCAGGCTACACTGGATGAAGAATGATTCTGCACCCAGGGAATATTTGCAGTGCCTTAAGTCATATCTAGTACTGAAGTCATAACTTGACTAGTGGTTTCTGGTGGGATGCTACTGAATATTCTGTAGAGGTATCTCAGAACCCTAAGTACATATTTTTAAAAGGGGTTACCAAACCATGGCTGGAGTCAAGGATGGACACTGAGGACATGCAACAGGAAAAAGAGGTGTCCATTAAAACATCCACATATCCTCTTAAACAGTCTGCGTTGTTGACATATAACCAAGACTGGATCCTGGCAGAGAACACAAATTTTAGAGTGATGATCACTCCTTTGGTTTTATAGGTAGAGTGAGCTAGCAGCTGCTTTTTAGGGATTGGATTAAGAACCTCATGCATGCTAAGCACATGCTTTACCACCAAGCTATACCCCCAATCCCAGGAGAATGTTGAAGGGGTCTAAGTCTCTCAACTGGTAAAGTATGTAATGGTAATAAATATTCTCATGAGATCTGAGAGTCTGGTAGGTAATGAGCACCAAAGGACTGGAAAGAATTGTGACACCATGGTCAGAGTGTATGGGCCAAGAGAGGCTACAGTTAACTTCCCCAAACACCAGCAGAAGAATCAATGAGGCTAGACTGTTCTGCTAGATACTCTAGCTGGATTTTAGTTGGTGTGGAGAAACTGCAGTTTTTTGGAAAACCCCTATGAGATTACTGACTTGTGCATATG
>PVHX01016495.1:0-43095 GCA_004024805.1 Geosciurus inauris | reverse complement strand
CTCTTTCTCTCCTTCCTCCTTCCTCCCCCCACCTCTTTCTTTCTTTCTTGTCCAAGGATTGACCTCAGGGGCGCTTAACCACTGAGCTCCATCCCCAAATCTTTTTATTTTTAAATTTTGAGACAGGGTCTCACTAAGTTGCTGAGGCTGACTTTGAACTTGCAGTCTTCCTGCCTCAGCTACTAGGATTCCAGGTGCACTCCTACACTCAGCTCTGCTCCCATTCTCAGGGGCCTGCATCTGACCCCCACCCCTGCCCCCGGCTGGCCCAGCACTGAGGCCTAAACCCAGGTCCTGCCCTTTTCCTGAGCTGTCCCTGTGCTGCCCCCAACCTCAGGTATTGAACTTGGGTGTTTTGGGGCTGCTGAAGAAGTTGCCTGGTAGGCAGGTCTCTGTGTTTGGAAGTCTGGAGTTGCTTAGCCCACTATAGTGGTCACCAGCCACAGGTGGCCATTGAGCACTTGCAATATGAATTGTGTACTGTGAGTGTAAAATACACCAGATTTGGAATATGTGGAGTCCTTGGGGTGCAAGTAGCTGAGTGTCATATTCAACTTTTTTCATTTAATTTGGAATGGATCGTCACTAGATTCATGGGAAATCCAACTTCAAATATGTGGTCCCTTCCCCTCTCTGGCCATGTAGATCCATAAACTCAGCTCTATCCTCACCAGGTGCTTGAAGCTGGGATTCTGCTTGCCAGCCTCCAGCACCAGGGCCTGCTGACCCCCAAGGAATAGAGGGGGCCTGGAGGGGACAGACAAGCTCCTCCCTCCACCTGGGTCCCCAGGGTTTCTGTGGAACCCCTTTCCATCCTCTAATGCCCAGCTGGAGAGCCAAAAGTTAGGGCCAAGGGCTCCTTCCAAGGGGTCTAAGAGCACTTTGTGTCCTCTGTGTGCTTTGTCCCCTTCTTGGCTGCACACCACCCAGTGCATCTCTGCACCCCTTGCTCAAGGACAGGGATACGTCTAACACCCGGCCGTGGGATCCAAAGTGAGCAGAGCCAGGCTGTCGTTTCCACAGGCCTCTTTGCAAGGCTCCTGCAAGAAGCGCCAGGCATGAAACACCTGAATCACTGGGAGGTGAAGCAGGTAAGAGCTGGTCACAGGAGCTTCCATTTCTGTGTGTGCTGCGGACTGTGACATGTATGCTGAGGGACGCTGAGGTTCAGGTGGACTGTGCCCAGGCTGGGCTCTGGGCCGCAGACCTGCAGTATGAGATCTTACATGTGTGTAATATTATGTCATCCTTTATCCTCTCAACAGCTCTATTCAGCAAGCTACAGTTATTCCCCCTTTGCAGATGAGGAAGGGAGCCCCAGAGAGGTCAAGACAACTGCCCAAAGTCACACAGCTGGCAAGAGGAAAAACTAATGTTTGTTCCCAGGTTGAATGGCCCTAGAACTCAGGGTCTCAACAACCTGGCCATTCTGCCTGTCATAGACCTGAAGACTCATGGAGACACACGGACGTGTGGATTCACATACACAAGTGTGTGTTTAAACACAGAGACCTCTGTAGATAATGGGGATAGACATTCAGACATGCCACACTCACATGGCTCCTGTGTGACATACATATATGTCACGTCTGTTCACATGCACATGCACCTACATGCATACACACACACACACACACTGTATGTGTCCCTGCACACACCTGCAACTATACATACACATTCAACAATATGTACACGGCTACTCAGGCACAAAGATACACCTATAAATACACCCATATATATTGACCCCACACCTGCACATGTATCTATATACACGCTTGTACATACACCAGGGCTCATGGCTGCTTGAACACAATGGTTCACATGGAATGCACACATTTGCACATGGATATGCCCCCCCAGGTGAGCAGATTTAGAAGCCCCTCCCCCAATGAAGCATACAGAGATGTTCACCCACCCAGATGGACCCTTTCACCCTCACAGAGAAACACCCTCATCTAGACACACTTCTGAGGTCACCCACCCCCAGGGATCCAGAACTCCCGCTTCCCCAGGTACACACTCACAGACACTCACTCAAGCACAGTGATCCAATTTAAACTGAAAAGGGAAAACCAAGTTGAGAATTAGAGGAGAAAAAAAAAGTCCTTCAGAAAGTACAAAGCTAATAAGCTGGAAGTGGCGGGCCGGCTGCCTGCGCGATATCAATAACTCAGTATTGGGTTTCCAAAAAGACATCACATAATTTTTCAATGAGAAATCCATGAGCCCTGGAGATGCTGTTATGGTGTGAATTACAATGCACACGGCTTGTCAGCCGTCCCCGTCAGCACTTTCTCCGACGCCTTAACGGGCGGGAAGTGCTGTGGCTGCAAGGGGGGCTGGTTATTGTTGTTATTATTTCTTCCTTTCGGAGCCTCAAATTAAGGATGCGGGAAGCAGCGGGTCCTGTCCTCCTCCCTCCCCTCCCCCAGGTGTACCCAAATCAAGAAGTTCTCAGGCTTGATGTGTTTGAAGCACGGCTGGCTTTTCAGATCTCAGCTTCCCCTAATTCTGAGAAGGGATGGTTCTGGGTTCTGGGGACCCAGGGTTGGGTGCGTGGGTGGGGGCCACCTTCCCTTACAGGGCTTGGGTGTGTGTGAGGCGCCCCCGAGGGCTGTGGAGATGAGGAAACTGCTTTCCCATCCCTGCCACCTGGGCCCAGGGATTTCACTGAGCACAGCCCATTGGGCTTTGCTCTCCCCTGAGGTTGTGTTGGGCAGGACTGCAGGTCAGGATGCAGGCAGGGCCCATGGGAGGGGAATCGGGAGTGATCTAGGCAGAGGGCATTTCGTTTTCCTGAGTATCCCCAGCAGGTGTCAGGCCCTATCTGGAGTCTCGAAGTTCCTGACACACAGGTACCATTTGGTGCTGTGAGGGACATAGAAAGGTACCAGAGCTGCGAATGGTGGCACACAACTGTAATCCCAGCTACTCAGGAGGCTGAGGCAGGAGGATCACAAATGTAAAGCCAGCCTGGGCAACTGAGTGAGACTCTGTCTCAAAATAGAAAATAAAAAAGATGTGTGTGTGTGTGTGTGTGTGTGTGGGGTGTAGCTTAGTGGAAGTGTACTGCCGGGTTCAGTCCCCAGAACACCACCACACACACACACACACACACACAGCACACTAGAGTTTTGATTTTCAATCTTCTACATTCCACAGACCAGTTAAATGAGACAAACAAACAGGACACCCCAAGGAGGCCATGTCTTTTCTAAATGAGGACAGTTATAAAACAACTGCCGTCTCTTTAATCAGTTCATAAAAGAAAGGATGTTTTAATAACAAAACCAAGGGCAGGTCATGAAATCAGCATGAAGCAGAATCCTCTCAAGAATGGCTAGCTAGCAAGGTCCCAAAATACGGATGGCTTCTCAATCCTGGAGAAGAGGTGAGCGCAAAGGACACAGGTAAAGTGGTCCACAGGGACATATTGAATGCCTCCACTTAGAACTGATGAATTAGAGGAAGATGTTTTCAGTGGATGCAGATGATGACGATGATAATGAGGATGAGGAGGCCGTGGGGATGTGAAGGCAACAGTGACGATGGTGACGGTGACGATGGTGATGCTGATGGTAACGGTTACAGTGATGGTGAAGATGGTGGTGATGGTGGTTGCAGAGGTGATGGCGATGGTGTCCTCTATCTTTTTGAGCTCCTGCTGGATCATGAGCCCTGTCCTCAGGGCTCTCCATGGATGGTCTCATTTAAGACTTAGCCCCTTTTATTATATTCCTGGGGCTGCCACAACAGATCACCACGAATCAAATGATAGAAGTGCATTCTCCCACAGTTCTGGAGGCCAGAGTTCTGAACCCAACGTGTTGTCTGGAGGCTCGATGGGAAGATGAGTCCTTGCTGCTCCTGGTGGCTGTCAATGTTCCTCGGCTCCCTCAGCTCATGGCCACGTCGCTCTGATTTCCGTCTCCCTCTTCATCCCCTCCTCCATGTGTCTTCTGTTCTGATTGATATAAGTCTTTGGATTCAGAATCCATCCAAGTAGTTTAAGCTGATCTCACCTAAAGCTTCTGAATTTTATCTGCAAAGACTTATTTTCCAAATAAAGCAACTTTCACAGGTCCCAAGGAGATATATATATATTTTGAACAGGGACATATCTTTTTTGCATGGGGAAGGTAGGTGGGGGTGAGTACTGTTCAACCCACTATCTTGAATCTCTGGGAGATTCTTTAAACTAGTTCAAAGTTGTACAGGAGCAAATGGTGAAGAAAGGATTTGAATTGGACTCCAGAGCATAAACACTTTTTCCTTAAGGAGTTAGGACAAGGAAGAGATGTTATATGGAATATCTCCACCCCAACCTCTGAGTGGAGGAGAGGGTATACTTCAAGGTCACATCAAATTCTTTGGGGCAGAACTGGCCTCGGCGCCTAGATTTGGAGTCCGTGGGTCAGATGCAGAACAAGTCGGGTTCTGGGGATTTCTTGAGGAAGGGCAGATCTGGGATGTTGGGAACTTCTTTGGGAGGAACAAAATTCAGAGTCTATGACCATGTTAAGAAGCCCAGATGAGAAATGACCTGAAGAAGAAGCAGATTATAGAAATAAAGAGATCTAGGAAGGGCAAGGGGTGGTAAAAATGAGTCAACTGGGTCTAAAAGCTATTGACAAAGAATCCATAATGTGTCAAGAGGTACATAGGTATCTCTCCACGTGTCATTTGTAAATCCTTTCTATAGCAGAGCACCTACCTGAATCACACAGGAAGGTATGAAATAGACGCAAGTAGAGAGGTATTTTTAGTAAGAACAGTGGGTCCAATATCTCTTCCCACGGGATGTTGCCCTTTATTCAAAGGAGCTTCCTGTGAATTCTTCCCGGTCTCCTCTGAGCTCCAGTGGGGGAGTAGGCACAGTGGACCCGTTGAAGGAGTCCAACATTTTCCCTCTGGGTTGGAGACCCCTGCTTGGGAAGCAAACAAGAGTGCTGGGAGCAGGTCAGGTGGTGGTCCAGGAAAGAGTCCACATGTCTTGTGCCCAGGGAAGGTTTGGTGTCTTCTTGGTGTTTGAGCCACCTGTATCTTCAGGGACCCAATTTAGTCTGTAGGGAAATATGCTGTTGCCAGTACCATGGTGCATGCGTCCCGTCCATGGGCACAGTTGTCTTGTCCATGGGGCACGATTGCCCTGTCCATGGGCCTGAGTATCCTTGCCCTCAAGGGTTCTGAAGTCTCTCATGGCAGGATTTGCTGACTGTCCTACTCCAGCTCAAGCATCTCCACCTTGATATGTTGATTTTCATCTATAGTTTCATTTGAGGGAAGGGTTGAGCCGAGTTCCCATGACACTGCTCTCCTGGCCCCAGGCAGACCTCAGGCTTGTCTAGGGGGGTCACATATGGTTTCATTGACTGTGCCCTACACAGCCCCAGGGGCACCCTTCATGTGATGGTGGTCTGAACTACATCTCAAGAGATGTGGACTGCACTAGTCCTGGGTCTGCTTTTGTCTCTGATGATGAGCCCAGCTCTGGGCCTGGTCGCCCTCCAGTGGGGGGTTAACTGTGGTCTGCAAGTTCTTGACCTTGGGACTCCATCAGGAGTTCCAGACCTGGGGGTGGCATTGTAAAGCCTGCACCCCTAGGCTAACTTTGGAGCATTTGTTCATTCATTCATTCATTCATTCATTCATTCATTCAATAAATCATTACTGAACATCTTCTGGGCCAGGCTTTGTGCTTATCATAAGAAAAGATCCCTCCTTTTTGGAGAAGCAACTCATGGCCTGGGAGAGAGTCTACAAGCAAGAAGGCAAGGAACACAGGACTGTCATTGTACTTGGGGGACCAAGGGTAAAAGGGGCCTGCAGTTTCAGAAAACACTCAGGTGGAGCAGGTGTCCAGGTGAGCCCTCTGGCTGTTTCTGAAGCCCCACCAAGGGAATAGTCTTCCAGGTAGGAGTTAGCTGAGTGTTCAAGGGAGCTGGAGCTGAAGGTTATTTGCTTTCCAAGGAATTACCAATGATCTGCCATTCAGCAGATGAGATCCTGGTCCCAGTCTCCATGGGCATATTCTAGAAAGGGAAACTCATGTTAATGTAATTCTAGCTCCTGTAATCGAGGATCCTCCAAACCTCAGCCCCTTGATGTCACAGAAGCTTGCTTCTCACATGTGTGTTTGGCAGGCAGCTTTCCATGTGGTGATGCGGGGATCCAGGCATCTTTCACCAGCAGCTCTGCCATCCCTTAGGATCTTGGAATCCTTCCCCTTTTCCCGGCAGTGAAGAGAGTGTAGTGCTTTGTGCAAGAGGTTTTGATGGACAGGATTCAGTTTCACTTCTACTCAGTTCCCATTGGACTGAATTCAGTCCAATGCAGCTTGGCCATACTCAGCTGCACCTAGGACACCTAGGAGACAAACCACCTGGATGCTGTCCGGGTAGAGGATGTGGGTTCTGCTGAACCCAGTCCTCTGTGCCATGGACCTCTCCCTTTGAGTGGTACCAATAGCTCAGAGCTTCACAGGAGAGCCACTGGGGCAGCTGCTAGGTCCCTATCCCAACTAAGTAAACCAGAATCCCTGGGCACCTGGATTATTGAAAGAACCTTGGGAGACTGCAGCATGCAACTGAAGTTAGAGCCACTAGCTTCTGTGTCCGCCCTTCCCTGAGCTCCACAGTAATAATTATGATTTACTGTGTTCTTACCAGGTGACAGGCTAATGTAGCAGGAAGGAAAAGCAAAGAAGCTATTTAAAAAATAAAATGGTTGCGCTTCTGCATTTTAGGGGAGGGGCTACCTTCATCTCGAATGTGGGCTGTGGATGGCAACTTCAATGGCTCCTCATGATTGAGACAGGAGGGGACCTCATTTGGGGCAGTCTGGATGGTTAAGGGTGGTAGAAGAGGATGAGTATTTTATGAGAGTCCCAGAAAAGAGTGTAAGAGAAGAGAAGGCAGGGTGCATGTGAAAGAGTAGAAGAAAGATGGCCAGAGAGGGGCGGTGGTGGTGGGAGAAGGGGAGGGGGAGGAGGTGGGGTTATGAATAATAAGAAATTCCCAGGGCAAAAAATGACCAATATGCTTCTAGGAATTATCATGTCCAGCATTAAATTAGAAGTTGTTCTTTGTTCTTGAATTGTTTTTTCTACCCACAAACCTTCAATAAGATTCTTAAATACAACGGTCTTTGATTAATGCTATTTTGGAGGCATGAAGGAAGGAAGAAGTGTGCAAGTTAGAGTTCTTTAGCTTCTGGCTGGAAAAAATGGATCTGATTAATTTAAGCAGCAAAGGAATTTATTGATTTTGGACAAGGCAGTGATACCACTACACAAGGACCCGTAGAAGTGACCCTACCTACGGGGTGGGCGTGGCTGATCATTGGATAACCTGATGCTGTACCTCTTCGACATGTCCCTTCCCTTCAGTCCTCCTGGTAAGATGATGGCAAGAGCAGATAAATGCGAGTGTGAAGCCCCCATGCTTTGTCCTTGGCAGACATCATTAATTGATCTCAGTGTATCACTAACTGGTCTTGGGCAGCAGGCAGCTTGCGCCCATTATACTCCCTATTCCAAGCAGACGTTACCAATAGTTCACAGATGACATACAACTAATTTCTGTTCCAGGGTCAATAGGACACCACTTTCCAAAGCAATGGGTGTGCAATTTCTATAAGATTATCATGGTCTTAGGCTAAAGCAGCTGAGAATTTCATGCCCCAGGGGTGAAGGATTGCCCATCCTGGGGGCCACTGCTACTGATTCTGCTAAGGCTTAGAGGCTACCATTTATCCATGGGGTGCTATGTCTTGGGGAGAAGTGTGGTGGCTATTGACTGTGGAAGGTCCACTTAAGGAGGTCTAAGACAGTTCTCAGTGATGCCACACCCTCCTCCTGGCTCTGCTTTCCTTTGGGAAGGCCCGGGCTTGCCTCTAGCTGCTGGCTGCAAATCTGTGAGCCCTGCTTTGCTCTGACCTCACCTTGGTTCTGACCTCCTGGGTACCAACAGCAATTATTGGCTGGCTTTGTGGCCATCCTTTATTTGCAACCAGGCCTGGGGTGGTAGAGAATTACGGGACTGCTACACTGGAAGGGGAGGGGTGAGACACAGCCAGAAGCAAGCTGATTGTAGCCCCCGGTCGCCTTGATCATCCCAACGTGGAGTTAATTGGGTTCCTTTTCCACCTGGTTCCGCCACAGCTTTCCTAATTACTGGTAAGCTCTTTCCCCTAGACTTTGGCAATTCACACCAGTGGACTCTTTCCAGAGGAAAAGCATCCAAAATTAGGGCCTGAGCTTGGTTGATATCCTGAGTCATCCCTTACGAGCTGTGTGAATTTGGGCAACTTAACGCACTTCTCTGGACTGTCCTCTGTAGAGCAAGGGCAACAGTTCCTGCAGGGACTTTGGGAGGACTGAATGATTTGGCCTCAGATCCTGTGCCTGCAACTGCTGGATAGGCCAAGACCACCACTGCTTCTCTCTCTCCTGTATGTTGGTGTGGGCTGAGGTGTGAGGGGCAGGCTTTGGGGGTGCTAGTTGGGGATGTCTCTTCTCTTTTTCTTTCCTCAGAGCTGCTGGAATTAAACTCTCCGTCTCTCTCAGGAAGACAGGACACCAAGGGTCTCCTGTACACCATGCATTGAGGGCCTGGCAGGCCAACAGGATGCTTTTGAAGGGGGATTTCATTTTGTCAGATTGCTCTGGGGCTGCTCAACCTCGCTACTGTTTCCTGGCAGGATTTTTGGGGGGCCTTGTTTGCAAATGATGAGAGGAAGGGCTGCCCTGACATTCCATCCAAGGCAGGGGGCTTCGTCCTGCACTGGTGCTTGGGCAGCCTGCTCTGACCACCCACACCACAGTGGGGAGGCACTTTGTCCTGTTCAGTGTGCAGGAGAAGCCGGGTCAGGGTATGTATGGGTGGGAGGCAGTGGGAAAAGACACCTCCCCCCTGGAATCCTCTGTGGACACCCCCCTTCAAGCATCCCCAGAAATCCTCCTCCCTAGCTGGGGGAACTGGCAGGGCCCATCCCACCCCAGCATCATCCGGGCCATTTTCGTCTTCTCATTTTCTAAAAACCTGTGTGTCAGCATAGGACCCGCAGGTGTGTTGGCTCTGGTAGGCTGCTGTGCCCCTGAACGGGGAGGAGGAAGTGCCGAAGGGGACAGAATCCTGAGTCAGGTGCTGGCACAGCCTCCGGTGCAGGAGAGAGGTGGCGGGAAGGAAGCCACGAGGGTGCCAGACCTGCCTCCAGGAGGGCTGCTTGCTCCTGGCCAGGGGAAAAGGTCCCATAGAGTAGCTGTGACAGTGGGCTGCCCCCCCCCCCGCTTCTTCCCTCCTTCTGTCCTCTTTCCTCCCTTCCCCTCCCTCCTCCCTCCTCCCTCCTCATTTCCCTGTTCATGCCCCCCTTTCCCGTCTTCTCTCTCCCTCTTTCCTTGTCTCTTTCTGTTCCCTTCCCTCTCTTTCCTCCGGCCTCCCTCCCCCCTTTGCTGAGGACCCGCTAGTGCTCCTAGTGTCCCAGGCTACAGAGGACCCGCTAGTGTCCCAGGCTACAGGGGCATAGGCTTGGTCCTGGCCTCTCAGGAGCTGTCCCCTTAGAGGGAACCAGACAGGTGGACAGGTGACAACCCTGCCAGGTGATCCTCAGGTCTGGGCTGGGTCTCCCAGGAGCCTGACTGTACCTAGAGGGGCCAGGAAAGCCCTCAAAGAGCAGGGGACAGAGAGCTGGGGCCTTGCAGTCTCTCAAGCTGAGCCAAGAGGGAAGGGCAGGCTAAGCGGAGGGGATGGCCAGTGCCAAGGCAGGGCAGCAGGGTCAGGACGGCCTGAGCAAGTGGTGGTTTCAGGGTTCATGACTCAGCCCTTGACCCGCAAGCCTGGGGTACTCGGGGACTCCATGCTGCTTCAGTTCATCAATCAATCAACATATCTATTGAGTTCCTGCCACATGCCAGTCACTGTCCAGGGAAGGACAATGACAGCCATGATGAGACTTCTGTTTTCAAAAGCTCACAGTCAGATGGGGACAGTCAGTCAATGGACACTCTGAATTTGGACAAACCTGAAGTCACATCTCTGCCCCTTATTATCAGTAGGACCTCCAGTCAATCACAGCCACTTTAAGCCTCAGTTTTCTTACCCATAAAATGGGAGATGATGGTACTCATGACTCCTGGGATGTTTTGGGAACAGAGTCAGTTCTTGTGTATGAAAGTAGCTAGCTGTATGTATGTGACCTTGTTTTATTTTCAAGAAACCTCTGGAAATGATGTAATATAACATCCTCATTTAGCAGATCTGGAAATGGTGGCACAGAGATGTTGGGCAACCTGTCCAAGTTCACACAGCCACCCAAGGTGTAGAGTGGAGATACCAAGGTACCCAGTCTGATTCCCAAGCCAGAGGGTTCAATAACAATCTTCCAGAAGTCAGCACATGACCTTGGAACAAAACAAATACATCGAGTTAAATAATGTGGAGTTGCACAAACCTGTCTAAAAAATCACTGGGTTCGGCGAGGCAGGCAGACGACTCTTCACAGCTGTCTAGGGCCAGGGAGGAGGCTGCTTTGAACTCCCCTAGCCTGTGTCTTTTCACTGTCCTTCCCCTCCAGCTTCTGCTTTCTTTCTCTCCTCCTTATTCTCCTTCTATTCCTCTTTCTCTAATAGAATGAATCGTGGGACCTCTGAGATGTAAGGAAGGGTGTGAGCATGGCTCTTCCCTGGGTAAGGACCAGAGACCTCAGCAGCCAAGACCAGGGGAGCCCTGGAGAGGGTCCTTCTAGCCATTACTTGCACTGGCCACACGATGGCGCCCTGGGACCATTGAGCACAGGCCCGGTCTCTTCAATGGGCCTTGTCACCCTGGTGGTTATGATGTACCTTAAATGTTCCAATGGTAAGAAAGTATATTCGCTTTGTTTTGTCACTGTCATCCATCTCACTGTCACCTTCAGCCCCCTCCCTCTGCTCTTCCTCATCTCTACCTGGAAAGCTGACCACTGAGACACCTAGACATCCTGGGCAGACAACTCCAGCTATCCAGATGGGGCCCAAACACAAGTCTCTCCTCTTGGAAGCATGAGCATCAGAGGTGACATCAACTTCCAGCACCTGAGAAGGAGCAAAGGCTCCGAGCTGCAGCAGGAGAGAGCTCTGGCTGCAGAGCAGCTGCACCAAGCCACTTCCACGGACTTGGTTTAGAAGCTGATCAGGCTGCTGGCTGGGCCCGGTGAGCATGGCTCAACTCGGGCACTGAAAAGGGAGGCTAACTTTTACAAGAAAGAACATCTCAGGGTGAGGTGTCCGGACTGAATTTACACGTGCTCAGAGAGCAGGGGCAAGTGAGGCTTATGATAATGATGCTGGTGGCAAATGACAATAACAGGATAGCCATTAGGTTGAGTGCTTACTACCTGCCAGGCACCACTTGGGCACTTTGCATGGATGATAAGCTGTGTGGATTCCCCCATAGAGTGTTTATGCAAGAGATTTATAATGAAACCAAGCCTGGAAACAAGGCAAGACTTTGGGGACAGTACGGCCCAGGGTACCTGCAAGCTGGTTACTTTTTGATTGTCGGGGTGGAGAGAATAAACAACCCTCATGCTAACCTTCAGGATGTGATGGAACCTGGCATGACAGCCTCTTCCATTTCTAACTACTTTTTTCCTCCACTGGAAGGAATATTCCACAGAGGAAGTTGGTTCCTGATTTAATAAAGCAATAACCAGAGAAATGCATTTCAGTTGATTATTAAGCATTTGTTTATTAGGGCTCAGTAGCTCTGGCCCAAGTAGCTGCTAAGTAGTCATTAAACATCAAAGAAGATGTCTCTGTTTATATATTTTGTTTACTTACTGACAGGAAAAACATTATTGCGTCAATTAAATGTTGATTAGGGGTCTATGATTTGAATTAAATTATATACATAGTGTCAAATCATTTTGATGTTTCTTAGGTTATTATCTATTTCTACTTTAATATTTAAAAAAATTCCATCTAAATGTTAGCGATTGTAGCTAGTGGGGGTGACAGGGTGACTTTGTCGGCTTCTACAGCTGATCTTTCCTTTTTGGAGTTTGTAGCTTGAAACTGTGTGATATTGGCATTTATTTGTCATTGGTATTTGTGAAAGGGACATTTTCTCATTGTGATTCTCGACTTGGGGGTTAATTTCTTAAAAACTCAAACAGAACAACAAAAATCTTAATGGCCATTATAAAATCCTTATATATTTATCTAGAGGGTTGCAGAACTGAGTTGCAGAAATGAAAGTACTTCTCCCAAGTCAGCAGCATTGAAGTCAGGAGTGATGTGCTGGAGAGAGTATGTGGTTTTCCAAGACACATTCTAGTAGTGTTGAGATTTTTAATAACATTTTTTTAAAAGAATAACTCCAAAGAGAAATTTGGAAAATCTTCTGATTTTATGAGAAAATAAACATAAATATTTGTAACATTACATATAAATATTTTTGGCTTTTAACATTATTTTAAATTGATGAATACAAATTGTACATTTGTAATATACAAAACAATGTTTTAAAATATGTATACATGGAGACGGGCACAGTGGCACAGGCCTGTAATCCCAGCACTTAGGGAGGCTGAGACAGGAGAATCAAGAGTTCAAAGCCAGCCTCAGCAACGGCAAGGAGCTAAGCAACTCAGTGAGACTCTATTTCTACATTGAAAAAACCACAAAATAGGGCTGAGGATATGGTTCAGTGTTTGAGTACCCTTGAGTTCAATCCTCAGTACCAAAAATAAAATTTAAAAAAATGTATACATGGTAGAATGGTTAAATTGAACGATTTTCCTGGATTTTTTTTTGGGGGGGGTACCAGGGATTGAACCCAGGCGTGCTTACCCGCTGAGTCACATCCCCAGCCTTTTTTATTTTTTATTTAGAGATAGGGTCTCACTAAGTTGCTTAGGGCCTCGCTAAATTGCTGAGACTGACTTGGAACTTGTGATCCTCTTGCCTCAGCCTCCCAAGCTGCTGGGATTACAGGCATGTGCTACCATGCCTGGCTCCTTCCTGGCTTTTTATGACCTGCAGTAGGACCCTGGCTGGGTTGGGACCCTTCAGACTCAGAAGGGAAACTCCCTAGTCCCCAGATCTGTCCTCCTCCTACTGCATGCACTGAGCTGGTGGAAACAAGACTCCCCGCAGGAACAGAGAGCCTGGGATCTTTGGGGCGAGGAGGAGGAGGAAGTGTGGCAAATTGATCTTTCTTCTGTAATCCCAGCACTTAGGGAGGCTGAGACAAGAGGAACACAAGTTCAAAGCCAGCCTCAGCAACGGCAAGGTGCTAAGCAACTCAGTGAGACCCTGTCTCTACATAAAACACAAAATAGGGCTGGGGATGTGGCTCAGTGGTCGTGGACCCCTGAGTTCGATCCCGGGTATCCCTCCTCCCTGCCCCATTGATCTTTCTTGGTCCCCCAGCCTAGCCCAGAGACACAGCTAAGCAAGGTGGGCAGAGGGGAGGCTGAGTGGAGTCAGTCCATCAGGAACAGCAGGCAGGGTGGAGGGTGGGAAGAGGGCTCCACAGAGGGACAAGTTAGGTCTGGCTCCAGCCACGTGAGGACTGGTCCAAGCTCTGGAACTGTGAATCCCCTCCTTCCATCTGTCCTTGCTGGGCAGAGGTGGCCCTCTGATCCAAGTGAACGGTATTCAGGGATAGAGGAGAGAAGGAAAGGTTAAGAGTGGAGTGGACAGTGGTGGAGAGTGGGGGGCAGCTTGGAGAGGCGCCGTTTGCTCATTTATGTATTTATGGTCCTGGCGGCTGAACCCCGGGCCTTGCGCATGCTGGGCACATGCTCCACACGGAGCCACAGCCCCACCACCTCTCTTCCACCTCCTGTCCAGGTGTTTGCAACACTTTTTTTAAAGCCACAGAATTCTTCCATCAAGTGACATTTTAAGTAAGTGAAAGTTTAGTTGAAGTGCTTGGGGGATGAGGCACAGTGTCCCTCACTTGTCCCTTGGTCTTCCTTCCGGAGGCAACCTGAGGCATCTCCGTGGGAATCAATCCTGCTGCTCAACAGACACGCTCTGCAAACCACTCCATCAGTACCCTGGACAGCCCTGCCTGAAGAGCCAGAGCCCATCTGGCCCTGAAGCATCACTGGAGATGAGACCTCCTCAAAGTCACAGGCTCACCTCGGGTTACTCACGGTGACTGGATTTCACCCAAGAATATATTTTCAACAAGATCCCGAAGTGATTCCTCAGCAGAAGCTGGGCTGGGACCAGGTTGAGGCTAGACTGTAAACTTTAAGGGGGTGCTCACTCTCAGCACTGCTCCTACACCCACGTGACCCCGAGAGTGAGCATTTCCTTAAATGTCCCTCCCTGGTCTCCTCACTAGCATCCCTCTGTTCTGGTCCTGGCAGGAACCAGAGAGCACACTGTGGGGTACACCTGCAACCAGAAGGGCTCAGGAGGGGCTTGAATGGACGGACGATCCCCATTCTGCCCTCGAGATCAGCCTCCAGCTTCCCCATGGGGCAGGCAGCAAAGGGGACAGATGGGCAGGTGGCACCTTTTACTGCTCCTATTATGACACATTTCATTTTTGGTGTTTATATGATACAAGACATAGTGAGAAACAGTTTATAAACATTCCCGTCTTTTGCGCTCACACCAACCATGTAACACTGAGTCTGTTTTGTAAATGAGGAGACCAGAACTTGGTCAATGTCTTGTCCAAGCTCACAGTGCTAGTGGGCCATGGCCATATTTAGCAGTGCCCACGGCTTGGGCTCTTTACTGCATTAAGATTTCAGGTATATGGACTTTCCCCCACAGCAGTGATGATGAGCTGAACCCATTGCGCACCTTCTCAGGGTATTTCAGTTAGGAGTTGGAGATGCTGCCCCCGGGGAAGACAGGCAGGCAAGAGGTGAAGGACTTCCCAAAGCCAGGACTCCAGCAGAGAATGAAGACAAACAGAAATCAGATGACAAGGTGCGAGACCTGACGATCCAGTCTTATTGGTAAGGTCCTTTGTAATTCTACATTGCCCAGGCATGTATTATTCCCAGCTATAGTAGGAAATAAATTTTACTTTATTTTTTCCAGGTTAGTTTGAATTAGTTTTCTGTTACTTGCAACCAAAAGAACCCTAACCCTAACCGAACCCCACAGTCCCTCATTCTGAGCCTTCTCTGAACCCTGACCCTTCCAGTATTTTCTAATGCCTCCCTGTTCCTCTGCTGTAGTATGTGCATTTTCAGAGTGACTAAGGATTCTCTGGACACTAGTTACTTACAGAACATGTTTATCCTTTAGATGCACACAACAAAATTTACTATCCTAACATGTTTTAGGTGATTCAATGGTATTAACTACATTTATATTGTGCCGCATCACACAATCTGGTCTCCAGAACTTTTTCATCTTGCAAAATTGAAACTCTACTCACTAAACAAAAACTTCCCAGTCCCTCCCCATCCCCCTGATCTTTGGTAACCATCATTCTATCTTCTGTGTCTATGAATTTAACTACTTTAAGTATCTTGTATGTTTTGAATCATATAGTCTTTTTCCTTCAGTGACTGTCTTATCAAACTTAGTGTTATGTCCTCAAGGGTCATATATGTTGGAACATGTGTCAGAATCTCCTTCTTTTTGAAGGTGGAATAGTATTCCATTGCATGTATAGATTACATTTTCTTATATGTTTGCTCATTAATGGACATGTGGGTTGCTTCCATGTTTTAGCTATTGTGAAGAATGCTGCTATGAACAGGGGTGTACAAATATATCTTTGATACTCTGCTTTCCGTTCTTTTGGGTGTATGCCCAGAAGATGACTTGCTGAATCATATTTTACTTTGTTGAGGAGCTGCCATATTGTTTTTCACACCAGCTGTACCATGTTATATTCCCACCAATGGTGAAGAAGGGCTCCAATTTATCCATATTCTTGTCAACACTTTTTATTTTCTGTCTTCTTTTTTCATGGATATGAGGTGATCCTGATGTATTTTGAATAAAGACAATGATATCAGTTTTGCTGCATGAAACTCACTCACTCCAATAGCAGTGGCTTAAAACAACTACCATTTACTCAGCTCACAATTCTGAGTTGGCAGTACAGGCTGAGCTTAGCCGGGTGGCTCTTCTGGTCTTGGCCAGACTCGCTCGTGCATCTAGGGCTAGCTGCAGGTTGGCTTGCCTAGGATGACTTCTGCTAGTATGCTTCATTGGGGCTTCAGGCTATCTGTCATCCAGCAGGCTTCCCCAGCCTGTTCACCTGTAGGCTGGCCAGGGTTCCAGGAGAACAAACTGGAGCATGCCATTGAATTGGCACAATATTCTTTCCTCTGAATTCTGTGGGTCAAAGCAAATCAGCCCCCCAGCCCAAATATAAAGGGTAGGGAAGGCTCCATTTTTTGATGGGAAGGTCTGTGAAGTTAAGCTGCGAAGAGACATGGATGTGGAGAAGTGAAAATTGCCATTTTTTGGGGGTAAAAAACTATCATAACCCTTCAACAAGTTTTCATATATGACAGCAAGAATTTGCATTTGAGATTTGTTCTGATGGGCTCACCTAATTTGTGAATTTCAAAGGCTTTGATTCACACCTGCAAAACTAGATTGTTCTGGGAATCGTGGAGTCAAGACTGTTCATCTAATGATTTCAAATCAGAATTTCCCCCTAAAATCCATGGAAATTTTCTAATAAATGGTTCTTTGAGGCATAAACCATGGTAAGAACTTAATTCCCCATTAATTTACCATGAGCAGTTGACTCCAGGTCAGCTCTGTCCACATGGCCCTATACTGTTAATGAGAGCCATTGTATGATTGGCTTTTTCATCAGCTTTAGAAGATGCCATGTCAGACCTTCTTGCAGTGACCAGAGGTGCCTCCACAGATCTCCACATTCTGCACAAAAGCTCAGAAAGTCAAAGACAACCAGACAATCAAGAACTAACAGCTTCTAAAGATCTGAGCCTTCCCAGTAATTGAATAAATGTGGGGCACAAATGGGCAGAGCTGGTGTTGGGGAATATGGGGAAGCAGGGGCCCCTCTGCATTCTGATAAACCTGTCCCTGGAGGTTAAGCTGGAAGACTTGAAGAGAGTCTCCTGCTTTATTATTTTACTTACTGTTATAATAATGCTGCATAACAAAACACCCCAGACTTAGTGACCAACAACTGGAAGCATTACTGTTTCTTCCTCATGGATCTGGGGGTTGGCTGGGGCTCGGCTGATCTTGGCCAGGCAAGGCTAGACTCCAGCAAGTGGATTGGATCCAGCTCTACTCCACAGAGCTGTGATGCCTAAACTATTCACTATTATTATTATTACTGAAAAAGTTTGCCAGTCCATTGTCTAGTGAAACAAACAAACAAACAAACAAGCAGTGACTGTATAGCATGATAATACTATGAAAGAAAAAAGAACCTGGTTTTGGGGGATGGGTAGGATCAGGGAAGGCTTCCTGGAGGAGGCAGTGTCTAATCTGAGATCTAAAGGCTGACTTTAGTAATTTAGGCATAGGCATGGGGAGAGATCATTGACAGAAAAGCATGAATAGGAGGGCAAATGTAAGAGACAACATGGGATTTTGGGCTTGGTGTGGCTGAAATTGAGTGTGAGGTGGGAGGGAAGAGAAGAGGCTGTCCAAGAAGAGTGCATGGGGTTCTGACTGCCATTCAAGAAGCTGGCATCTATCAGTAGTGGGGTGTGCTCTACATTATGCTAATGATATGCTAATGCATTTTTCTTTATTCCTTTTAGGGCTGCATTTTATTTTTCCTACTTTACAGATGTGAAATGGACACAGCAGTAAAGGAACTGGCATTTATAGAGGCAGGGACTTTAAGGATGGCCATGTGTGTCTTCCACATCCTGTGAATGCAGGCAGTGGTTCTGGTTAGCATGTTGGGTGCACCTTGGCCTGACTTCATTAACCTGTGGTCCCTGTGATATGCATCCAGACTCTTCCAGTCCCAGACTGTCCAGTGCCGATATTTAGCCTTTCTACTGGGGCCACCCAGTGACAGGGCTCCTTGGGCTGTGGACTCAGTTCCAGGTTCTGGCTCTTTCTCTTTCTCCTCATCGAACCTGTGTCCTTGGCTCTCGCTCGTGTGATCCTGGTGTGATCTGCAAATTCATACTCCCTCAGGAAAACCTCTGACTCAGGGCAGCTACCCTGCAATGCTTGGTGTGAGGCATGAGCATCAGCCGTCCCCTCTGGAGCCCAGGGCAGACTCCCAAAGGATCTGCAGGCTTTCCCGCTGTGTCTAGATGCAGCCTCAGAATCCTGCTCAACAGGGGATCGGCCTTGTGCTTTGTATCTTTTTCCTCACCTGAGTAAGTTCTGGTTCACGCAGTACTTTTCCTATCGACCTAACCACTGGCCTGGCGTCAGACTTTTCTCACCTCTGCTTTTGACCCAGGATTCAACCCAATTCAATAGACGTTCATGGAGAGTCCACTAAGCATCAAGGAGCAGAGATGAATAAACATGGCCTCTAAGCTCTGCGGAGCTTGCATCTGATGAGAGAAGTTATTGACTTCAGCCTCCTCTGAGGAGGGAGTCTGCTGCTGTTCAGGGCTGTGCAGGGAACATTCCATGGTGAGCCTGATTCAGCTGTCCCTAGCTGGGATGGGGCCATGTCTGGGGGTGGCTGTGTGGCCAGGACCTCAGCATCTCTGATCGGTGGGGGAGAGGATGAAGATTTCCCATGGGGATGGCAGTAGCTCAAGGTGAGGGATGAGGTCAGATTTGCATCAGGCTGGGATCAATGAGTCTGTTCTGAGCAATGGGTACAACACCAGGTCTCTGGAATGTGCATTTTGTGATTCTGGCCAACCAACAACTCCAGGCACAGCAGGGCAAGAGCTGACCAGAAAAGGGCTGGTGTGTTAGGGCCTCAGCTTAAGGCAGGAACAGAACAAGAACGAAACTGAGACAGGGCAGAAGCCAGCCTGACTCTGACGGGGTGGATGGGTGTGCGTCAGGACTCCTGCAGATTCACTAGGCTTTGGAAGGAGGCAGCTGCAGAAAACGTGAGAGCTGATTTTTCTAGTTTACCCCTCACTGGCAGGCATTAGTTCAAGGACATTGGACAGTGATCCTTACACTGAGACTTAGCATGGGAGTCACTTGTGACTTTGCCAAGTTTGTTCTGTAGCAAAATGCGTGGTTCTTGCAGCCCAGGCGAGCAGACAGCTCCCTGCCCGACAGCTGGCAGTCGCACCATTCTTAAAGGGGATTCCTTTGACTTCTTCTCTTTCCAGGGAGATTTCTAGAATCTACTAAGTAGATGCCATAAATAGGCAGAAAAGGAAATTGTGTGTGTGTGTGTGTGTGTCTCAGTCACTGTGTAAATACCACACACACGCACACACAAAGTTAGACCTACTTCATCAGAATCAGTTTGCAAACTTCGTTTCTTTAGGATGAAGAGAAAAGAAAATTATTATTAACATATCAACGGCACTTGCGTGCTGAGAACAAGATTACCCTCGGCACACACCAGCGCCCGGGAGGCCCGGACACTGTGTTCTAAATGTGTTCCTCTGCATCTCGCTCTTCCCCACTCCGCCCCTGCTCCCCTTTTATTTTATTTTATTTTTTTTATTCCTCTAAGCTTGTTTCTCTTGAAATTTCCACTTTGTGGTTGTGTACTGCTGACTTCACATTTGCTGTGGTGTGAACTCCACATCTGTGAATGGATGACAGGAAAGATTAATAGCCCTGCTCCCTTCTCCTTGACTGTGGGCCCAGCTAATGAATAAATAAATAAATAAATAAACACAGCTCCAATCCCCTAAATAGAGACCCAGAGCCGGGAGAGAAAAAACAGCGTTTTGCTGAATCCATTCTTTAAGGAAAAACCCAACCTCTAATGATCTCTGATTTACATAGTCGGCAGTTTTTCACTAAACATTTTACAAAGACACAAAAGTTTGAGGGTGGAGGGATGGCCCCCATCCTCTTTCCAGACAGAGGCAGGGAGCCTAGCACCCAGGCTGGGCTAGGCTGGTGGAGAGTGGGCTGGCGGTGACCAGCTGAATTCCCACTCAGACCATCGTGGACCAGGGACCCTTGAGCCAATCATTGGTGAGAGATTCCTCAGGGTGCTAGCTGTGGTCCCCACCCGACCCTTCCTCAGGTGAGCAGAGGGTGTGGGATCACTAGTCAGCTTCAAAAGAATAAGGAGATGGAAATAATTCCTTCCTTCCTGCCCCCTTCTTTCTTCCAATGCCTGTGAAAGAGAAGCTCAGATGTGCAAGGGCCGCTTCTCACACTCGAACGTGTGCACAATGGGATCTTGTTAAAGTCCAGATTCCCATCCAGTGGGTCTAGAAAGGGGTTGAGGTTCATCATTTCCAACAAGCTCCCTGGTGATGCTGATGGGGCTGGTCTGGGGACCACACTTAGAGTAGTAGGATGTGGGGAGGCTGTAGCAACCCAGGCTCTGCCCTCTCCTCTGTGGCCCTTGCCTGAAACTGCATGACAAAGTCATCCTTTCCTTACCAGCTCTGGAGCTTGGCTGTTACCTGGTTTTCTGACCTCAGCTGATGCTATGGGTCTAATTATTCGCAGGCACCTCAGCCAAATCCAGCAAGCGTATCTTCTCTGGACCAGGCTTGGAGGATTCTTGCCTCTGCTGGCTGCATACTTAATCCATTCTTGCCTGTCACCTGGTTGCTGCATCTTTAACAAAATCCATTGTTGGATAGGAAGATGCTGTGGTGAGGTGACCTGGGGAGTGGCAGGTTCAGAGACAGTGAAGGTACCTGCAGCCTTTGGTTGGGCTGCCAGTCCCTGGTGCCTGTGACTCACTGATGATGAAGCGGAGTTGGGACCAGTTCATCTGAGACCAGGATAGGAAGTCCCACAATGCCAGTCATCCCCCGCAACCTCAGTTCCTCTGGCTCAAGCAGATTTGGTCCAAGAAAAGCAAACAGAGTTCAGGTGAGCAGACTTTTTTTTCTTTTTTGGTAGCAGGGATTGAACCCAGGAGTGCTTACCATTGAGCCACACACCCCCAGCCCTTTTAATATTTTATTTTATTTTGAGACAGGGGCTTGCTAAGTTGCTTAGGGCCTTGTGAGGTTGCTGAGGCTGGCTTTAAACTTGCGATCCTCCTGTCTCAGCCTCCTGAGGTGCTGGGATTGCAGGTGTGCACTACCGCACCCGGCCAGATGGGCAGATTATTGTTTGACCACGTGGTGATGAAGGAAGCAGGAGTTAGGGGTTGGGCTGACCCAAGCCCTGACTTTCTACTCTTTGTCTCCACTCAGCCCAGATGTGAAATTCTCCCTTGTCCTTAATTTCCAGCTGTGATTCAGCCCTAGAACCCCAAGGCCAGACTATGAGTCACCAAAAGCAGCTCACCTCCTTACTCCTTGCCCCACTCTCTGGAGCTCCTGCCCATGGAGTAAGAGCCTGGGCATTTGTCAGGGCCTCAGTTTGCTCAGGTGAGCTGAAAAAATGGAACCACAACACCTTCTTCATGGGGTGAGGGAGGGTAATCAGGCCAGGAGTTCAGCTGTTGGAAATAGCCCAGTTTGGGTAGAGAGCATGCCTAGGGCCTTTGCACAGCTACCCTTTTTCCCTGGGGCCTTGCTGTGTTCCATCTGACCAGCTAACTGGGCCTTTCCCTCAGGTGTGTTTCATGAAACAAATCCCTTGAGATGCTCTGGGGGAAAAAAAAAAGCCTACAACAAAAAAATTGAGAACATTGCATAATATTCCTTACTTGAAGAGTAAACCAGTTTTAACTTACTTGTTCCTACTTTACCCAAACTTTTTTGACCATGGGACACTTTCAGCATAATACTTATAAACAAGAGGGTGTCAGGAGAAGAAAGTGCTCTCTTCTCCTCCCGAGCCTTAATGCAGAGGCGTGGCTAGTGGCACCCAGGGGTAGGCCTGGCACAAGTTATTTCTGTCCTCAATCCTGGGCTATATAGCCTTCTCCCTCCTAGGCTGTCTCCTGAGCATGCTGACAGTTGGAGATAGGGCTCCCTGGGGCTTTTGCTTCCAACACCTGGCATCTTATCTGTTCCCTTCACAGAAAGGTGAGGACCTAAGTTTGGAGACACCGGATGAGCCAGCCAGAGCTGCCCCCCCACCCCTCATCTAACTCCAAGGGTTGATGCAGTGATACAGCCCAACCCAGACCACGTTCACGGAGACTGCTGATGTCTGTGGCCTGCTGGTCTCCTTGGAATTCATCCTCAGAGGAAGTGCTAACTGGCATCCCATTGCAAGCATGTGAGACGCTGCCAGAGGAATTTTCTGGGGCTGTTTCTGGGGAAGACTGGAAAGGCAATTAATTCCCCTGGGAGGGCCCTCTGCTGGTGCCTGATGGGGTGTGTTAGTTTCCTGTGGCTGTGTAACAAAATGCCACAGACTTGAAGGTTTTGTTTTAGTGCTGGGGATCAAACAGTGCAGCAGAGATCTTGGTGGGGTGTGAAGAACAGCATACCACATTCCTCCATAGCCATCCTTGCCTTTTATCAGAGAAGAGACTTGACCTCCAGATACTGGGGGAAGAGAGGACCCAGCTAAGCCAAGTAACATGAGAGCAATACTAAATGGACAGCTGCTTAGAAGAAAGAAATATCACATGGTAGAAGGGCCCAGAACGGAAGGAGCCTGTATGAGTTGGGAAGAATGACCCTATGGCCTCCAGATGCCGAGAAGAATGGCCCCATCCAGTGGTGTTTGGATAAACACTTAACAGCTGGCTTTCTGGATAAATAAGAAAAAAATCTTGATTTGTAACATCTGCCAAGTTCTGAGGTCTAAATGCTCCCGCCACAGCCAATATCAAGCTACTGACTATTGGCTTGCAAAATTCCTGAAACTTCTAAAATTGTAGATATTAGCTCATTAATTGTATAAGTTAATGTACAATTAACTGTTTCACTGTGGCATTTCCATACCTGCATGTATCATGTTTACAATGGATCTACCCTGCCTACCACCCTCTTTTTCTGTTTCCAGGTATGAGAAACAAACGAACAAACAAAAACATGTGATACTTGTCTTTGTGCATCTGGATTATTTATCTTAGCATGATAATTTCCTTTTCTATCCATTTCCTTTTTCTTTTTGTTTTTGGTACTGGGGATTGAACCTAGGGGTGCTTCACCACTGAGCCATATCCCCAGCCCTTTTTGAAATATTTTATTTAGAGATAGGGTCTTGCTGAGTTGCTTAGGTCCTCGCTGAGTTGTTGAGGCTGGCTTTGAACTGGCAATCCTCCTGCTTCAGCTTCCTGAGTTGCTGGGATTACAGGCGTATGCCACCACGCCCCACTTCTATCTATTTTATTACAAACAATATGATCTCATTCTTCTTTATGGCTGACTAATACTCCATCGTGTATATGTACCACATTTTCTTTATCCATTCTCCTCTTGATGGACACCTAAGCTGATTCTGTAACTGGGCTGTTGGGAGCAGGCATGTGGGTCTCTTTTGAATGCTGACTTCCTTTCCTTTGGGTACACATCGAAGAGTGGGAGAGCTGGAGCACATGGTAGTTCTCTTTTTGGTTTCTTTAGGAACCTCTGTGCTGTTTTCCATAGTGGCTGTACTAGTTTACATTCCCAGTAATGGTGCACAATTCTGCTTTCCCTCTATATCCTTGGAGGCTCTGGTTATGCATTTATTTGATAGCCGTTATGGCTGAAACTTCAAAATTAGCTCCTGAAGCCAAGAGGAGTAAGCTCCAGCACATCACTGCTCTGTCCTTCATTTGGCTTCATTTTTTAAATTGAGAAGGAGGAGGAATTTTTATTAAATTTAAATTTTAATTGAATTTCAAATTTATAGAAAATTAGTAAATTAGATTCCTGTATTCCTTTTATCTCAATTCATCAATTATCAACATTTGACCAGATTTGCTTTCTTTATCTTTCTATATATATATACAGTTTTTGTTGCTATCGTTATTGTTGACCCATTTGAATGTAAATATTGTTATTGTTGACCCATTTGAATGTAAATAGGCACATGACTCTATTCTCAAGTACTTCATCATCATCTCCTAGAACCTGTATGTTAAATAGCCATATTGATACAGTTTTATTATCAAATCTGCTGCCTATATTTCAGTTTCATTGATTGTCCTTATGATGTCACTTATAGCCATGCATATATTTTTTCAATCTAAGATCTGATACAGGATTGTATGATATATTTCTTTGCCATGTATCTTTTCTTTATTTACCTGAAACTATTTCCTTATACTTTTTAAAATCTTTCTTCAAACTGATGTTTTTGAAACAAGAAAGAAAGTTTTGGAGATTGTTCTTCAATTGTTTTTCAATTTCCCTCCTCATGATTACATCCAGGTTATGTGTTTGGGGCTGTTCTGAACTGAATGTGTTCAGAATTCATGTTTTGAAACTCTACCTTCTCAAGCGATGCTGTTTGAAGATGAAGCCTTTAGGTGGTAGAATTAGATAAGGTCACAAAGGTGGGACTGTGGAAAGGCCATGTGAGGACTCAGTAAGGAACTGGCCATCTCCAAGCCCAGAAGAGGGCCTTCACCAGACTCTAAATCAGCTGCCACTTTGAACATAGACTTCTAGCTTCTAGCACTGTGAGAAAAAAAATTTCTACTGCTTAAGCCACCCAATCTGTGGTATTTTGTTATGGCACCCCAAGCTGACCAATGCAAGAGCAGAGATACTATTTTTGAATTTTAAGAAATTTGCAATTTTATTTATATAATCCTTATTTATTTAAGTAATGTAAGGTGTATATAGGAAAAAATGAGAAGTAAAAGTAAGAAAGTGAATATCACTTCACATTAACCCAACTACAAAGGGCTGCTCTTGACATTTTGGTGTATATCTTCTTGTCCTTTTTTCTCTGCATAGATACATATCTGTTTCTTCAAGAGGAGAATTGTAGGTACAAACTGACATCTCAAGCTTTTCTTTGGTTGTTAACATTTAATGTCTATATCTCTATATCATTCAATATATTTCTATATTGCCTTCTATGGCTATAGGGTATTTCTGTACATTTATATTATTTCTAACTTTTAAAACTTTTGGTTCTGGTGTACAGCTATGAAAACTTCCTTGAGAAACATTCCCAGTCATGGAATTGGGACATGAAAGGGTTCAAAAACATTTAAACATTTTGATGGTTATAGATAAGTTCTCTTTTGGAAATATATTAATTTATGTTTTACCAGCCCAGCCTTGAATGTAGCCGTTGCCTCCATCTTCCTCATCTCTAGGATTTATTTTATTTTGACATTTGGCAGATTAATGAGCAGAAACGTGATTCCTGACTATTTTTTTAAAAAATATTTTTACTATGAACCATAACATTTAGAAAGATTGGTGAGTAATAGGATGAATGCTTCTGTACCCAGAACCTGGTCAGCTTTATCAGATCTTAACATTTCCCTGGTTTGCTTTAGGTTTTCTTCTAAACAATAAAACACTGCGGACCCATTTGAAGCCCCCAAACCTTCCCTGATGCTGTTCCCCTTCCTTTCTTCCCAGAGCAAACACTAGCATGATGTTGGCATTGTTATTCTACCTCAGAAGGTGTATGGTTGTTTGTGGTCACATTTCTGTGATGACTAGTGGTACTGACTGTGTTTTCGGTTGCTCAGTGTCTAGTTGTATGTTCTGTTTTGTGCATTGACTATTCAGTTCCTTCATTTGTTTTTGTTGCTATCGTTTATTTGTGAGGATGCTGCAGCCATGGTCAGGCCTCACTTCTTTTCCCTGCACCTGCTGCCTCTGGGCTTCCAGTCTCTCTATATGGATTTTCTAGAACAGATCTGGGCATGACAGATCCCTCATGAAAGTCCTTTGAGGGCGCCCCATAAAGCACCGACTTCTCAGCGAGACTTAGTTTGGTGTGTCCTGGCCTGCTGCCCGCCCCCTCCCCTGCCACTCCAGGGGTGTTCTGTCTGCCTGTGTGTTCCCCCTACCATTTAGATCCTTCCTCTGCTGCACCATTCCCTAACAGTGCCTGTGTGTGCTTGTGTGTGTGTTATTGTTAGCATTCCTTTGCTTGGAGTGAATGTCCTTACAGACTGAATAACTTTCACTCATGTGCCGGGGTCCATGTGTACAGCCATCTGCTCTTCCCTCTTGCTGCCCCCTGGAACTCTGGGTAAATGGTAGGGCTTCACTTTGCACAGAGATTATCTGAGGATGCTCAGATGTCAACTGACATCTCCTGCTCCTTTGTGTTCTAGGTAACATTGCATGGAACTCCTATTTTCTGTCTAACATTTATCTAAAACCCTCCCAACTTCTCTGCCTCTTCCTCCAAGTCTTAACATTCTAGTGACACCTTGGACTTGGGTGTCCTGTCTTTGGAATTTCAGGCTTTAACTATGGCTTGCAGACCCATGGGAGGCTCAGTTCCCTCCTTGAGGCCCCTGAGCAACTCTGCTCCATCCAAGTATTCGCAAGCATGTTCAGTGTAGTAGCACTTAAGTGAAGATGTGTTTTGGGGATGAGAGGTTAACACCACAGGAAAAATATCATCTTCTTAAATTGCCTCCAAACTACTCATCACCAGAGCTTCCTCCAATATCCTTGGGTGCCATTTTCAACTCTTTCCCTCTTTAGCCCTCCCTTGTCCTTCCTCTCAGCAGTGCCTCTTCCTCTCTGGCACCACTACCCTTGATCAAGCATCTCTTTGTAGGTGATGTTTATGCTCCCACTTTAGAGATGGGGAAACTGAGGGCTGGCAATGTTAGGGCAGAGCTGAGACTCAAGCCCAGCCAGTTCAACTCTGTATCCTCTGCATAAAAAGCAGGACAGGGTGTGATGCAGAGGATGGACTCTTGTCCCTAAGGAAAGAGGACTGTGGTCCACCCTGACCGTTGGGGCCAAAGGTGTATGAGTAGAGAAAAGCCCAGGTGTTCTAGTGACCACAGCAATAGGCGAGTCAGAGGCAGAACCTGTACTTGAGCCTGGCTCTCTCCCCTCCTGTCCTGAGCTCCCTCTATCAGATTTCATAGTATGCCATACCAGGGGGAGGCTGAGTGAATTGCCTTGGGTCACATGCTTTTAACATGAGAGGTGGGGTTCGAGGGACCCTGTTATTGTTTAGATATGAGGTATATGACACAATGCCAGGAAGATTAGAGGTGAAATTGATACCGCAGGTTACCAGTGAGGAGTTTTACTCCTTCGCATATTGAAATTTGAACATTAGAGCAGTGCACCGAGGCAAGCATGTAAATCAGGGTTTATTTAAAAAGGGGTGACATAGGCTTCTCCCGGGATGGAAAAGGGGGCCACAGCTGATATCCTGGTATCCCAAGAAGTACACATGTTTTGCTCTTTTATCTGTCTTAGGCTTCCTTTGTTCTCTTGCTCTCTTCCCCTTACCTGTACTTCCTGTGTACGTGACTAGGCCCAGGATGTTTGGTGGGATGGCCAGAAAGCACAGGGATGGAGGAAGGGCCCAAGTGTAATTAACAACTCCTCGGGACAGGTTACCTTAGCAGTGGATGGGAGCAGGGGCAATAAGGGTGGAGGAAGGGCTCTGGAGGCATTAGTATTTCAATATTTCTCCAAGTTGGCCTCCCCCATCCAACCTGACTCAATTTACCTATCCACTGACTGCCTGTCTAATTCTGGCTTCAAAATGATTGGGTTATGAGAGCCTTAACCTAACTGTTGCATTAATCCCCTCATAGGGCTTAACTGGGTGGTGATGTAGGCAGGTAGTACATGGCTGGAGAGGTGGGTCCCTGGGAGTGTGCCTTTGGGGCATATTTTTTGTCCTTGATGAGCAAATCTCTCCCTCTGCTTCCTGGCGAGATGCCTTGAGCTGCTTCCCTCTGTCACACTCTTTTGCCTTGATGTTCTTCTTCACCTCGAGCCCTGAGGATTGGAGCCCACTACCTATGGACTGAGACTTCTGAAACTGTGAACCCCCACATACACTTATCCTCCTTAAAATCATTCTTGTCAGGTCTTTTGGTCATGGTGGTGAGAAAGCTGACTAACACAGACCTCCTGTGGGCCAACCTGAACCCCTTTCCCTACACCCTGCCCAAGATTGCACCTAGCCCTGCCTGGTTTTCTACCTCTGCCTCCTCTGTGGGTGAGGCCAGGAGAAGACGCCTACCCTCCCAGCCTAGGTGCCATGATGGACAGCTTATGTGCCTACAGACTCTAATCCAGGTTGCAGGAAAATAGTGTTTGTCTAACTTTTGGGAGCACAAAGGACAAGGATGGTCTGTATGTGGTACAGGGCTGGTTGGTTCTGTCTACTCTTGTCCTTTGCTCTATCTCCAATGCATGTTATCGAGTGACAGGCCAGGCTGATTACATTTGGTGGGAATAGTTTTGCTTCCTTCCCCACCTACACACACACACACACACACACACACACACACACACAAATTCTAGACACCACAAAATGGCTATAGTCTTTTGGGGCAGACTCATTCCTTAGTCTTAGGTCTTTTGATATGATCTGGGGTTTGGGGGGTGGGCGATGGGCAGGCTGAGCTGTCACTTTGAATTGCAAAGTCTCTATCCATAATGCATGAAGGGGCCTCCGCAAGTGGCCACAGCCTCCTGCTGTCCTGCGGCTCAGGGAAATTAGACAGCTTCAGAGCCCCTTATGAAAATGCAGCGTATTACCGCTGCTTTTTGACTGGTGAATTATGCATTCCAGAGTGACAAATTCTGAGATGCTGCCTTTATTAGGAACTCGGTGCCGGGGTGGGTGGACAGTGCTGCCTGCCAAGCTCGTGACAGAATGTTTAATAACTTTTTCTGACTGTGCTTCCCGGAGGTGGTGTTTATAATATGTATTCTCCCCCTTTCATTTTATCAAAACATTGATGCTGGAGATTATTGCTCTATTTATGCATTTGAAACCTCTTCCTGGGTCAAAGGGCTGCACCATTTGAAATGACAGATTTTTTTTTTTTGGAACCAATTTGTCTCATGTGCCCGTGACTTCAGCGTTCTGGGGGTATTCTTTAGCCTGGTCCCTTTGCAGGAGTCAGCTCCTTCCTGAACTTCATGCCTCAAGAGAGGAGACAGTGTGTGCCATCTCCTGACTTTCTGTTGCAACAGGGGACAGGATACAAAAATCGTCTTCTCCATGGGTGTGAACAGAGGAGGCTCATGGAAAACTGCTCAGAGACAATCTGAGTGCTCTATTCCTTATTTACGCAAAAAGATCAGGCTTCAGTCTGATTCTGGATGTTGTGCTGAGGCCAAAGGGAGGCTAGGTGCTGGGACCACCCATTGGACTGCACAGGGCCTGTTCAGGAGTTTATCCCTAATTAAAAGGGTTGGTACTCCACCTCCTGCAGGGGGCGCTGTAAACAACTGTCCCAGGGTTGGGCTTTGTGCCTTCCCCAAGTTACTCCTTGCCCAGCTCCCCAAGGGACCTTTCTAATGAGCAAATCTGCATATTGCTGCCCTGCTTTAAAATCTTCTATGGCTCCCTATTGCTTGTGGGCAAAATTTAAATTTCTGAGGGTGACCTGAAAGGTGTTTGATGATCTCGACCTGATGACTGTGCCAGCTTCCTTGACGGACTCCCCTGGCTCTCAATTCATGCTCCTGGCAGACCATGAAATTATAGCTTCATTCTATGTAACTTGGTGACTCTGAATATGCGGGGCTCTGTCCCTTTTACGACTTGGCAGGAGCAGCTCCCTTTGCCTGAAAGTCCTTCCACAACTGGTCTGTCCAGCAGATTTCCATCTGTCTTTTCAGATTCAGCTCCAGGGAGTCTTCCTGGATTTCCCAGGCAGAATTAAGTTGTCCCCCACCCTCAGTATCTAGCGGGTCTACCCACCTTCACCATGGCAAAACGCCTGCTCCACGCCAGTGATGGGGCTCATCTTTCTCCCACTTTGTCTCTAGCACAGTGCCTAGATTTAGTTGGTGCCAAATAAGTGTTTCTTGGTTGCCTGTGTGGTATCTTGGTTTATCTGACATACTCTTGGCCGTATTCATCCATGAATCAGCATATAGGCACTGAGTGTCTATTTCATGGGGAAGTGCTGGAGCCTGACTCCCGATTCACTCCTTGTTAGCAGTGTTACTTTGAGCAAGTTACTTAACCCTCTCTGTGCCTCAGTCTCCTCATCTGTAAAATGTAGATAATGTTAACACTTAATTTATGGCATTCTAGTGAGAAATAAATGAGATAACACATGTCCGGTGTGTCAGGGATGACCCCAATTAGCACAGGGCTGGCACACAGGAAACACGTAATCAATGTTAACTATAATAATACTAATAACAATAATGTGTCACAATCTTATCACATTATTATATGCTAATATTATATATTTGTAATAATATGAATGTTATTATGATTATTCACGTTCCTTGATCTCCTTGGACTGACTGGGCCTTCAACTTTCCCTGGCTGCTTTGCCCCACACTTGGCAGATGGGATGTGGATCATTTTAATTAGGTTTTATTGGGCTGTTATATGGGTCATAATTGCAGCCATTATTCATTTTCATAGGGCTGCTGACACAGCCTCGATTTGGACATGATATCTTGATGAGACAAGTCCCCACATCACAAAGATCCCTGCTTTGAGGGGCCAGGGATGTGGCAGGAAAACGGGCCTTCTGAGTCCCCAATGCGGATTCCAGAGACATTCATGTCAGAGGAGCCCATCAGAAAAAGATGAAATTTGTGGTTCTTCTGCATGGGTGTTGGGGCCACCGACGGGGAGTGGGACTGTTCACTCCCACTGGCCATATGCTCCATGTTCACTGCCACCCCATTCCTAGCGCCCTGGACAGTGTCTGGCACAGAGGAGACCCTGGAAGAATATTGATTGGACAAAGCCCTATTTCCAGAACAGTGACTGTGGCCAGCACATAGGCCTGAGCACAGCTCATGGGTCCCAGATTTGTGGTTCAGAGCCCTGTGATGCTCCACGTAGCCACAGGCAGAGGCTCAGTGAGTCATTGATACTGGAGTGCTTCGGTTCTGATGTCTTTCCCCCCCACAAAAACTCATGCTGAAATTTCATGGCCCATGTAACAATGTTGGGAAGTAGGGCCTTTAAGAGGGAGGGGTTAGTGTTCTTCTAGAAAGACTGGATTAATTCTCCAGGAAGCCTGTTAGTATTGAGAGAGTATTTATCCTGGCACCTCCCCTCGGTCTCTGTTGCACACATACTCTTGCACATGCCCACTTTTTCCTCCCTGAGTTGAAGCTAAAGGAGGCCCTCAGTGGAAGCTGAGCAGATAGATGCTGGTGCCTTTCCAGCCTCTAAGACCCTGGGCCACAATAAACCTCTTTTCTTTATATGTTGCTCAGTCTTGGGTATTTTGTTACAGCAGCAAAAAATGGACTCAAGCTTTGGAGAAAGGTTAGTGTGGGTGTGTAGCTCCTCCTTTCCCATGAGCCTCAACGCTCTGGTTCAGCGTGTTCTCGGGCTTGGCACAGATGAATTATTGCTGAGCAAATATTCACTCATGTCCCCTTAGCAGGGAAGAGTCATATTTCCCTGCCCCACTGATTCTAGGCTTGCCCACATAACTTGCTTTGGACAATGAAACACCAGCAGACTTGAGACGAGAAGAAGCTGTGAATAGGCTCATGGGGTCTGGCTTGTGTGCTCCTGAGTACACTCTGTCAATCTACTGTCACCATGGGCATGTGACAGTGTTGCCCTAAAAGCCCTAGAAGGAGCATGCAATGAGCAGACCTGAACCCAGTGTGTAGCCGGGAGTCACAACCGTCCACCTTCCAGCTTGCAGCAGAGCCTCCCAGAGCTCAGTCCAATCACCCTGTGGACCTGGAGCATAATAGGTGCTCGCCATTGGATCAGGAGTCCTTGGGTGCGGGGCATCTGTGATGTGGTGTTAGTGCAGCTGTGACTGACAAATGCGGAGCCCCAGGCAGGTTCATTGTATGCCTTCCATACTTTGGGCTTCTGTATAAAATTATATGTGAAATAAGATTTGCTGAAAACAGATTGTAAACCTCTACCTAAGTGGTCCCCCCACCCCCACCATGGGACACTTGGTAATGTCTGAAGACATTTTTGGGTGCACCAACTAGGGGAGAGAGGTGCTGGCATCTAGTGAGTAGAGGTCAGGGATGTTGCTAAACATCAAAGAATGCACTGGAAAGTCCCCCACATTCTGGCTTTGAATGTGAAGTTGAGAATCCCCCATCCTCGGCCCCGTCCTCAGCCACATGAGTCTCCCTATCCAAGCATCTACCCTCTCCCTCCCCTTCTCCCTCTCTTTCTTCCTTCAGCCTCCTTTCCTTCCTTTTCCTTCCTTTCTTCTTCCTTTCCCTCTCTCCCCCTAAACAAGACAGCTATGTGACCAGCCCTCAGGGAATTCATAATGAGTGGGGGCATCTCACACAATGTAGGTGTGACCCAGAAAAGTGATAAGTGTTATGTGGGTGCATGTTAGGGAGGATAGCAGAGGGGCCACCTTGGGACGAGGGACAGGGAAGTCCTGTCTGAGCAGCTGGCACATGCAAAGCCCTGAAGGAGGACAAGGAGCCAGCCAGGGGAAGCCACTGGAAGGGTGTTCCTGGTTTCAGGAAGAGCAAGTGCAGAGGCATCGCGGTGGGGAAGACTTGATGCATTCTGGGAACAGAGAGAGCCTCTGTGTGATGGTGCAGAGGTGAGGGCAACCCCACCTTCCCAGCTGTGGGACTGGAGTTTGCAAAAAGATTTGCATGACACCCAGGTGCCTCATGGAATTCTTAGAAACTTCTGTGAACCCAGAGTCTTGGCTTGTGAAGGTCTGAGCTTAACCAGGAAGTCAGCTCAATGCCACGTTCAGTCCTTTCTTTATAGTCCCAGGGCTGAAAGCTGATTGACTTTCAATGTGACAGAATTTGCAGTGTCTTGGCTTGAGTGTTAAATGGACTGCGCAAAGTAGAGCGTGACCTCACCTATGACATAGGCACCTGCCCAGGTGAGTGCAGCTGGGTCCTGCAAAATGATTCACTCCTGTCTTGGTTCCTTACACTGCACCTTCCATGGAAAAGCCAGAATACAGTGTGGCTACTGTGCCCCACTCTGTTCTTAGGAGCAAATCCGCACTCTGCTGTGGCTGGCGAGGCTCCTTGTGATCCAGCCCTTGCCCAGCCTTCTGGTCTCATCCCATCCCATCCCACTTGCTCTGGGGGCCTCATGGACTGGCTGCCACCTTTTCTGCACTAGACAAAGCTCCCTGACCAGTGCAGCCCTCAGCCACCTTTCTCTTCCCAAGGTGTGGCATGCTTTCTGGACTTGGAATCATTGTGTTATTCCCTCTGCCTGGAGTGGTTTTCCTGGAACACTTTTGCAGGTGTTCTGCAAGTCAAAGAATGTCAGGTGTTGTTGGCAAACCACTGGAGGCTGGGGAGAGGCGTGGACTGGAGTCTTTCTCACTCCCTTTCATTCTGCAGGTCTCAGCTATAACATGCCCTCTTTGGAAAAGCCATCTTGACCACTTAATCCTAAATCCCCCGCCTTGGCCTTATTATTCTCCATCTCTACCCACCATATGTGTCTGTCTTATATTTGACCTGTCCTAGAATCATTCTCCTTATGTGCTCATGTGTTGATGGTCTTTGCTTACCTGGGTCCCCCATGATGGTGCCACCACATAGAAGGTGCTCAGAAAATTCTTACTGAATGAGTGGGTGAAGGAGTAGGAAGCAATAAATAACACATTCCCCATGATGTGCTAGGGAGAATGCATTGGCCATTGCTGGCCAGAGCTGCCCCTACATGATTCTGAGCAAGTATGAGCCAGGCAGACCAGGCAGGCCGAGTCACCAACTGTGTGACTAAGGACAGGACAGTGTTAGGGGCTGGAGTGTGTCCTCACTCAAAAAGCACTGTTGATGTCTCAACCTCTGGTACTTAGAGAGTCTTCACAGAGGGAATAAAATGAAAAGGAGATTGCTGGGGTGAGTCCTAATCCAATACACTGATATCCTTATAAAAAGGTTAAATTTGGAGACACATAATAATGTCATGTGTGGATGAAGGCAGAGGTTGGGGTGATGTGTCTGCAAGTCAAAGAATGTCAGATGTTGTTGGCAAAACACTGGAGGCTGGGGAGAGGCGTGGACTGGAGCCTTTCTCACTGTCCTTGGAAGGAACCAACCCTGCTGACACCTTGATCTTGGACTTGTAGTGTGCAGAAGTGTGGGAAAGGAAGTGTTTAAGCCCCCTAGTTGGTGGGGTCCTGCTGAGGCAGCCATAGGAAACTAATCCAGACAGGTTGGAGGCAGGTTGGAGCTTGCTTTGGAGGCTTGGGGAAGGAGGTGCTGGGCAGGGGCTCCATTTGAGAGAGGAGTGGGTTGGGGCTGGTGCTGGGGGAAGTGCTGGAGAGTGGGGCAGAGGCCTGTAGGCAGGTTCCTATTTTGGCCCTGAGTAAGTCAGGATGGAAGCTGCTAGCTGGTACTGGCCTGGGGCCCTGGGCCAGTCCTCAATGTGTGTGTGTGTGTGTGTGTGTATGTGTGTGTGTGGACGTGGGGTGAGCCAGGGCCAGGAGCGAGGCCAGAGCCTCGGAATAATGAGGACATGGAGCAGCAGAGCTTGGAGCTGGCAGGACCTTTTCTCCTGGAAGAGAAAATGAAACGGCAGGTTGGCTACAGCTCTTCAGCTGAGTCCCTGTCCCTAATTACAGCTCAGACTGAGCCCTTGGGCAGCACTGGCTTGGCCCATCTGCAGCTTCTGTGGGGCCCAGGATCCAAGCCAGGTGTTGGTGTGCAGGTCCTTGTAGCCAGTGAGTGGGGAAGGACTTTAATTAAAGAGCTAATTACTCTGACTCTCCACTGGAACATGCACCACCTCCCAGCCGGTCTGGAGCAGGGCTCCCTCTTCATCTGGGCTTTCCGGGCACGCTTGAGTGTGTGTGGGTATAAGTGCACCCAGGGCATGTGCATGAGTGCGTGTATAAGTGTGTGTCCACATGCATGGGCAGGTGCCTTGAGTGTGCGCGTAACCCTGTGCGCTTGTGTGGCTGAGCACCCACATGTGTGCCTTGCATCTCTGTGTGTGAGTAGATTCCTGGGGACATGCACACACATGTGCCATTGTGGCCATGTGGATGTTGGTGAGCAGGGGGATAAATCCAACGTGTGCCCAAGAGGTGCAGGCTCATGCGATTGTGTCCTTTCTTATGGCTAGAGCTTCATGATGATGTGGAGATGGTGTGTTGTATTTGTTCGTGGTTGTTTTGCAATTGTGTGTGTGTGTGTGTGTGTGTGTGTGAGAGAGAGAAAGAGAGAGAGAGAGCGAGCATGCATACACAGAAGGCTCCAGTGCCAGCTCCAGGTAACATCTGTATTTGCGCTGGGTTTCTGGAGGGTCTATCCAGAGGAGGGGAGAACGTGGAGACTGGGGAGAGGTCCTGGAGGGGTGGCTGGCAGTGAGGAGCTCAACCCTACTCTGACGCCTCCTTGGCTGCGCTGGGTTGAGGGTGGGGGCTGTTCTGGTTAGATGGTCCAGGGACAGAGTGGCAGGTTGGCTCTGGACCTGGGTGGAGACTTCCACGGGGATGGAGTTGGCCTCCTGGGGAGGGACACTGCCTCCCTGTGTGCTCTGGTCTCCTTGATGTGCAGGGTTGGGGTTTGGAGGTGGGTGCTGGAGGCAGAGGGCTGTACCTCCCCAGGGAGGCACAGGGGGAGGGGCTCAGGCAGTCTCCTGGGCCCAGGCAGCTCTCCTAGGAGCGCTGAGGGAGACTGTCTTCTGAAAGTGCTTGGGAGGTAGGGGGAAAAAATGAAAAAGGTCTCTTTTAACTGCAAAATGGGATTCCTAAGTTTTGAACTCCAGATGAGCTTGGGTCTTGGGCTGGCAGCAGGGACATTTGTGATGCTCTCAGAGGCAGTGTGGCCTGTTGGGACACTTGAACTATGAACACAGGGTGGGCAGAGAGGGGCCCTGGGGGCTATGGAGAAGGCTGGGGAGCCCTTCATGACTGAGGAAGGAGATTGCGTCTCTGGCTGGGCGTCTTCACAGAGCACCCTGGGCAGGCTCGTCCTTTGCGGGGCAGCTAGAACAGGGAAGAGGGTGGCATAGGATCATCTTTACCTTGTGTTCTCCTTCTTCTTTCCACCATTTAGACCATTTTCCAAGGAGTCTAAAGCCTCTCGAGTGTCCCTGGACACCAAGGGTGCAGGACCAGAAAAGGACAACTATCCCCCAAGTCCTGGATAAGGTGCTTCCTGGGAAGCTCACCAAAGAGCCTTTTCCTTTGTGTCAGGTCAGGAAATCAGGCTGGTGCATAGCTCATACGTGCTCCTGGAGCCTGCTATTCCCTAGCCCTCTTGGGCTGTGAAGCAGGTTGATGTGTTGTGGTCCCCACCATGTAGAGGCTGGAGGCTCCTTGAATGAAACGGCTTCTTAAATTGCCCTGTTCTACTGGAGAAAGGATTCTGGTCAGACAGAGCAGTTGTTGAAACACTAGCCTATGTTTTCTACTTTAAAAGACACCTTCCATGAGTTAATTAGCTTGTAATAGCTGCAATAATCATAATGACAATAATAATATTCAGGGCCATCCGTGGCTCAGATAGCAACTTTTGGTTATTAGAACTAGGCAGCATTGCAAAGCAGATAGGTGCTGAAAGGTGTCCCCTTGGTGCTTAGAGAGGAGGAGATACTCTACATCTGGAGCCATGCAGCCACATGGAGGTGCATGGCTGAGGGAGGGTGGGTCAGGCACCCCATGAAGCACTAGCACTCCCTTGGTTGGGTGCCTGGTACAGGGGTCAGCATCAGCTGTGCAAGAGAGCTCTGAGCAAGAGCCAGCATCTCCAAGTGCTCACAGTGTGCAAGCATAGTGCTAAGAGTGCACTATCTAGCTCAACCCTCTTAAGGATGGTGTGACTCAGGAATCATAAACTCTGTATTGCAGAGAAGGGAGCTGAGGCTTCATGAGGCTTTGGTGCTGGAGACCACACAGCTTGTAAATGCAACATTTGCACCTAGGAAATCTGTCTCTGGATCTAAATGCTTGGGCATGAAGTTACTTACAGGTGGAGCCTGGGGTAGGGAAGAGGAGAGGGTGGGCAATCTTTCAGGGAGCTCCAGGTTAGCAGGTAAGAGAACGAGATGGGAAACCAGAGTGCCCTGTCCATGTGTCCTCCCTCAACCCAGCAGTCTTACTCTAAATCCAGTTTGGTATTTTTCTTGAGCTGTATGCAGGGCAGACAGGAAGTGCTAAGGGTTAATGTCCTGGGGAGCAGCCCCAGCCAGTGACCCTGGGGATTGGTAGATAAATGCCCCAGCTCTCCAGCTTCCTTGATCCTCAGTGGGATAAGGTGAGGCTTGTTCAATCTCATCTCCTAGAAGTTCCTAGTGGAACTGCAGCATCCCACAGGGGTCCCTGGCTCAGGAAGGACCCTCCATTGGCTGGCATCTTCCCTGCCCATCTAACTTGCCCAGGCCCAGAGCTTTCCTGGGACCACCTCCCAAATAAAGCACTTGCTGTCAGATCCTGCTCTCATGGTCTGCTTCTGGAGGTTCCTGGCTTAAGACTGGAGTGCTATGACCATCCTTCACCTGCCCAGAAAACAGGAGCTGGGAGTTTGAGGAGAAAAGGAAGTGGTTATGGAAAGTCTGTGCTTGGAGCTGCACAGTTGAGCTCAGAGTGGTTCATCTCAGCAGGTGGTGTGTGCTGCAGGGCAGCAGCTCCAGGAGGACTGTGGTGTGTGTGTGTGTGTGTGTGTGTGTGTGTATGTGTGTGTGAGAGAGAGAGAGAGAGAGAGAGAGAGAGAGAATAAAAAATGTGTGCATACATCTGATGGATGTATCACATACCACACAATTTCTGCTCAAGCAGGATACAGGCTCATCTAGTCTTTAAAAACAAATTTTAGTTGGGCATAGTGGCGCACACCTGTAATCTCAGTGGCTTGGGAGTCTGAGGCAGGAGGATTGCAAATTCAAAGCTAGCCTCAGCAACTTAGTGAGGTCCTAAGCAACTCAGTGACACTCTGTCTCTAAGTAAAATACAAAAAGGAGCTGGGGATGTGACTCAGTGGTTGCATGCCCCTGAGATCAATTCCTGGTACCAAAGTAAATAAATAAATAAATTGATGCATTGTAATTATACACAATAGTAGACTTTATTTTTATGTATTCAGACATGCACATAACACAATTTGGTCCCCTTTCCCTCCCCTTCTACCTCCTCACCTAGTCTTATAGTCCTATGGATTCTCTATTCCCAAACTAGGGGATAAGAGGTCTCTCTGGGGACAATTCTGCAAAGCTAGGAGGGAAACAGCGTGGGTGGTTGGAGTGACAGGTGTTTACTAAGCACACAGCAAGTATTGCATGCAGAGCAGTGCACTGGGATCAGCACACCTGTGTTTGAATCCTAGCACTACTGTGTGACCTTGGGGAAGTAACTGCACCTCTCTGAACCTCCTCAGCTTCTGAGATTGACTGCTTTGAGTTCTACATTTGCCCTCACATATAACTTCTAAGAATAGAGGAAATGAGTTCATTTTTCAGAAATGGGGAGAGGGTACTGGGGAGAGGCACAATTCTCAGCCTTGCAGCATGCATCAGCTTCCTGATTCCCCTTCCGCAGATCTCAGGTCCTCTAAGTCCCTCTCCTGGGCAGGATGAGAGGTTCAGCTCTCACAGACTTGCATCACCAACACCACTGCAAGGTTAGTGGAGCAAAGCTGAGCAAGGCTGCCTCTTGAGCCAGCCTCCTTAGAAACCTGCTGGGTCTAGAAATAACACAACTTGTCATCTTGCATGAGATTCTGGGCTTTTGAGTAACATTTACATAAACAGCATTTGATATCTCCAAATGACGTGAAAACCACTTGAGGAAAATGAACTCTGAGAACACCACCGGCTCTGTAGAGAGAGAAGGATCTTTGCAAATTGCCCTTTTTGAGCCGTTTGCATAGCTCCTTAAAATGCGTGCCTACCTAGGCCACACACAAATGTGATTATTGTGATTGTCCCTTTAGCTAAATCTTCACCAAAAAACGAAGGATGTTCCCACTTTACAGTTGAGAGAAAGAATCACAGAGTGTTATGTGTTTGGTCTTATAGGTGAGTTAGAATGCTTTCTGTAACAGGTAATGAACATCTCAATTAAAATTGTCTTAAACAGCGTGGGCCATTTATTAGCTTCGATATTGAGATGCCTGCACATGAGGCCATTCTGGTGCTGGTTGGCTGCAGCCCTGAAGCTGCTCAGAGACTCGGGACCTTTCCGCCCCTCCTATCCTGAGAAGCTCTCTGTTTGCAAGTAGGTGTGAAGCTTTTTTGTATGTCAGGCATGGTGTCATGGTGCTTGTGTGTACCCACTTTATGGAGGAGGGCATTGAGGTCCTCTCAGTCTAACTCTAGGGCTCCATCTCCTCCTCCATGGTGCCCAGCCACAGTGCCAGGCAGTTCTTCCATGGGACAACCCCTGCCTCGGTTCTGAAGACATGTCTTCTCTCCATGCTCCCATATACCCTAGTGCAGGGAGAGGTTACCTTGGCTCCTGTCACAAGAGGGCCAGGACTGGGGGCTGACTGCCAGTGACTGTGAGCAAGGCCTGACTGAGAAGGTGATTGGGGAGGCACTGGATGTCCTTGCCCCTTTCCCCCCAATGGAGCCTATTCACAGAATGCTTTAGGGAGTGACAGGAGAAAGATTCTAGATGTCCTATTTAAATTAAGGATTGGAGGATGAAGAGAGGAAGAGATAAGGAACAGTTACAGGAATGCTCACTGAAAGCCTGACTCAGATGCCAGGCCCTGAATATCAGCTTGCCAAAGAACCTTCTAGACTCTTCACCTCAGCCAATCCTGAAGTCCCAAATACTTCTGTTTAGTGGATTTTTCCCACTTTGGATTATCTTACCCCTTTCATCAATGAATTCAATGTTAAGAATTTATGCCTTATTTCCCAAATAGCATTATAAGAATACTCCTACTTTGTAGGCTCAGTGGACACAATCCCAATGGCTATTTAGCTTTACTGCTGGGAGTAGTGGAGTCAGGTCCCAGGACCTAGTCCTTTATTTTTTCTGTCTCTAATTTCTATAATGGCTCACTAATCCATTTTATTTCAGAGAGCTCCTAGCCTCAAGAGTTTTGGTTTAACAGGACTCACCAATGCTTTCTTGGGGGCAGTAGAGAAAATATGAACTTGGAGCAGTCAGACATGCTGTATCAGTTTAGGTAATGTTAGCTACTGTAACAGGTAAGTCCTGATACTTCAGGGACTCATGATGATGAAATTTATTTCTTACCTGCAGAAAGTTTACTTGATGGCAGGATCAGGAGAGGGTCTGCTCCACAGAGCCATTCAGGTATCCAGGCTGAGGGAGACTCTGCCTTTAACCCATGACTTTTACAAGGTCACCTTGGATTTCACCAGCCAGCACATAGGAGAGTTGGTGTGGGCCACCCATGGGAATGGTGTGTCTCACTCTTGTCCCACTGGCTGGAACTCAGACACATGGCTACATGTAGCCTTTAAAGGAGAGTGGAAAACCAGGTACACAGGAAGAGGAGGAAATGAGTTTGGAAAGCCACAGTAGTCTCTGCCACACTTAGGTTTTTCTTTTTTCTTTTTATTTGTTCTTTTTAGATATACATGACGGTAGAATGTGTGCTGGCATATCATACACACATGAAATATAACTTATTCTATTTAGGATCCTATTCTCATGGCTGTACATGATGCAGTTACTCTGGTCGTGTATCCAAGTATAAGGATAGGAAAATTATGTCCCATCCATTCTACTGTCCTTCCTATTCCCCTCCCCTTCCTTTTCTTCCTTCCCCTTTGTCTAATCCAAAGGACTTCTATTCTTCCCCTCTCCACCTTCTTTTTTTTTAAAATATTTTTTTAGTTGTTGATGGATCTTTCTTTTATTAATTTATTATTTTTTTATATGTGGTGCTGAGGATCGAACCCAGTGTCTCACACATGCCAGGAGCTACAGCCCCAGCCCATCCCCACCTTCTTTTGTTGTGTGTTAGCATCCACATATCAGAGAGAACATTCGGCCTTTGCTTTTTTGGCACTGGCTTATTTCACTTAGCATGATATTCTCTAATTTCATCCATTTACCACCAATCTGGAGACTGCCCCATCATTTATTGAACCTTAACTCCTTTAACATGTCTGAGCCTCTTTCCTCATTAAAGGGGAGGATGATGGGAACCTGCAGGCCAGCTGTTAGAGTTGTGGGGAGGGTTTATTGAGTCCTTTCTTTAACACACCTGGGGAACCTTGGTCCTCTTCTGCAGAGCACTGGCCTCTATTTACAGATTCTGGGGTGGTGACTCCTCCCCTGGAGTGTGAACTCCACCAGAACAGAGGCCACACTGCTCTGAATCAGAGCTGAAATCCTGACAACTGGCCTGGAGCCCAGCGCTTAGTAGGCACTCAATAAATACATGTTGTGGAAATGAATGTACGGGTGAATTAATGCGAATGCATGAGTGTTAAGAGTTACTCCTTTAAAAATGCTTCCTCCATAAATATTCCCACCTCCATGTTCCAGGGGATGTGGTGAGGGGGAGGGAGGGGGAAGGAGAGAAGGTGAGGAGGAGGAGGGGCCCCTTCCTCCCAGCCCTACTGGAGCTGGACTATAAATAGTTCCAGTTGGAATCTGACTGCAGATTCCTCCAGCAAAGTCAGCAGCCCCAGGACCTCTCATCCTAGATGGGGACCAGGAGCGCTTCCTCATTAATCACGGCTCTTTAATTAACAGCTCTGAGCCGGGAACAAAAGGTGCTTACTGGGAGAACGCCAGCGGGCCCTGAACTCCGGCCGCCTGTTTTCATTTGGAGGACCCGGCGCCTTGGGGAGCAGGCCTGGCAGGGCTCGGTGCTGAGCCTGGCAGGGGATGGGGTTTGGAGGGTGAGCAGCTGGTGGGGCGGCCGCCTGTCTCTGCCTCGGACATCACCTCATGCCGCTGACTCGACTCTAAGCACCTTGCTGGCTGCTCTGTCCTCCTTGAGCCCAGGCTGAGTAATTGGTCTGGGATGGGCCGGGCAGTGGAGTTTGCAAAGTTCCCCAGGTCACCTTAATGTGCAGTGCAGTTTGAAACCTTGCTCTGGGGATGCAGGCTCAGTGGAAGGCACTGGGGCCTGACCCAAAACCTGGCTGAGTGACCCAGGATGAACGGTTGCCTGGGGAGTGCCCAAGATCCAGGGGGTCCAGGCGCCTGAGGTGGTGTCTGCAGCAGGAGTGGAGCCTGCACCCAGCTTCTCATTCCATCCCTCAAAGATGCTCAGAGTGTTGGACCGCAGCAGCAGGGACTCAGGGAAGGGGCTGGGCAGGTGGGAAGCCTGGGCAGTGGCCCTCTGGTTTCCACTGAGCCCCAAGTGTAGTAAGTTCCCTCAAATGTGTCTCTGCTGTGCTCTTAAAACCTGTTTCTTTCATCCTTCACTCCTGCTCCTGAACTCCAAGCACTGATGAAGGGCTCTTCCAACAGACCTGGGTCATTCCAGAGTCCTGTTAGTCCAGGGCTCCCTGGGCTTCCATCTCTTTATCTGCAACACGGGGACACCACACTTCGAAATTCCCAGAGTGCTTGCAAATATTAGGTACTCAGAGGGCACTTGTTTAAACCCAAACGCTCAACTCAGGGATGTCAGAGTTTCATTCTACATGCTGCCTCCAGTTGATTGTTACCACCTGAAAAGGATTTGGAGGTCAAAGTGGGACTCAGTAGAAAGGATGTGGTGGTTGATTAGTGATGTCTGACAGGGGTATGTGAAGGGGGACAGGATGGCATGAATGTCATTAATTTGCCATCCTTGGTCTCGATGTGAACTTTATGAGGCTAATGACTGTGTCTTCCAGTTCACTTTGGAGCCCTCAGAGTTCCCTTTAGGAGGGGCTGTTGGGGTCAGGTGGGTTGTGCAGAGGGCACATTTGTGCCTGATTCTCCAGGCACCACTGCATCCTGGCTGTGTGGTGTTGGGCAGGTCAGCCCCTCCCCTGAGCCTCAGTCGTCTTTTATAAAGTACAGGAATAATACTAATTCCTTGTGTATAATCCTGAGAATCACATAATTAAATGAATCTAAAATCCCCAGAAAGCATAAGTCCTCAGAGTTGGTTCCTTTCTGAATTTCAATGACCAAAGCCCATCTTTTCTCCCCTCACTTTTTCAGACAACTGCAATGGGTCACAGCATAAATTTTCACA
>PVHX01016494.1:0-43096 GCA_004024805.1 Geosciurus inauris | reverse complement strand
CTAGAATTTATTCTTCCTGCTTTATCTGAAATTTGGTGCCAGTAATTAGTCATTTCCCATTCCTCTAACTTGATGTAGGTGTCTGTTGCAGTAAACCTTCTTTTATTCTGCTGTATCTCGTGCTTTTCAATGTTGCATTTTTCATTTTCATTTGTCTCAAGGTATTTTCTCATTTCCTTTTCAATTTGTTCTTTGACCCAGCGTTGTTCAAGAGTGTGTTGCTTAATTTTTATGTATCTGAATTTTCCAGTTTTATTTTGGCTGTTGATTTATAACTTAAAGGGATAAGCAAAAGCTAGCTATTATTATCTTCAGCAAATATGACCATGAAGCCGGGTGAGGTGGCTCAAGCCTGTAATCCTAGCACTTTGGGAGGCTGAGACAGGAAAATTGCAAGTTCAAAGCCAACCTCGGCAATGGCGAGGCACTAAGCAACTCAGTGAGACCCTGTCTCTACATAAAACACAAAATAGAGCCGGGGATGTGACTCAGTGGTCGAGTGCCCCTGAGTTCAATCTCTAGTACCAAATTATATATATGTATATATATATTTACACACACACACATATATATATATATGTATGTGTGTATATATATATAACCATGAACTAGGCAGGAGTCCAATACTGAAGTTATGTAAAGAGATGTTGAAGTTAAGCCAGGCATGGTGGCATATGCCTGTAATCCTAGCACTTTGGGAGCCCGCGATAGGAGAATTGCAAGTTCAAAGCCAGCCTCGGCAATGACAAGGCGCTAAGCAACTCAGTGAGACCCTGTCTCTACATAAAACACAAAATAGGCTGGGGATGTGGCTCAGTGGTTGAGCGGCCCTGAGTTCAGTCCCTGGTTCTAAAAAAAAATGTTGAAATTAATACAGTTCATAATCAAAAGTGAGCTCAGTTTTTATGTAGAGAAAATGCAAAGCCTTGAACATACAGCAACATAGACATATCAATCAGAGAGACATGGGTCAAAGTAGAAAGTTGAGTTTATCACCTTTACTTTTCTCATGTTTTGCTGAGTTAGCCCAAGCTGGATGGTGTTATTAGGGAAGTTGTGCTATATCAGAGATGAGTGGCAGTGCCTATTGCACTACATTCACTCATTACTCCATCTGACATAGAATTCAAGATCTTGGGGCTGGGATTGTAGCTCAGTTGTAGAGTGCTTGCCTCACATGCGTGAGGCACTGGGTTCGATCCTTAGCACCACATAAAAATAAATAAATAAAGATATTGTGTCCATCTACAACTAAAAAATAATAATAAAAAAATTCAAGATCCTTAGGATTCAAAAGAAGGGCTGACAGAACAATAAACAAACAAGTTAAAAATAAAGTGAGTAAACATATGCCCACAACCCAAAACTTGACCTCTTGATTGATGTGTGATTGTGCAGTAAGAATCAGGAACAGTAACAACATCAGAGGATTGAGATAACATTAGGGCATTTGTTGAGAATGTGATTATGAATGGGGTGAGAAGACAATATCAATGCTCCTCCACCTCAAATTGTACCAAGTATAGCAGATGCTGGCTACTCTTGACAAGAACAAACCCTTGACCTGGCTTGTCATGAGGGATGTGATCAGGAGGTATTTATAGAGGAAGTCAAACTAGATGTGATGTAACCCAATTTGCTCCTGTAGAGGAGGACATTTGCCTCTATGGTCATATTCATTGAAATGGTGGTTCAGGAAAACAACTAGCATATAAAAGCAATAAAGATTCATGTCTGCCTCAGCCTGAACTCTAAGTAGGAAAAGTTCGCATTGAAAAATTCTAAATATAGGATGTCTCACCTGTGTTTGGACTTTGCATAAAAAATTACCTGTTTGGATTGGGTTCATGCCAAGAAAAGAGCACAAAAAGAACTCCTACAAGAATATATTCCCTGAAGCATCTGCCAAATTGTGTCCTGATTCAAAACTCTTCTTGAGGAAAACATTTGTTAAAAAAAAAGAAATCTATGAAATCAATTAAAGCCTTCCCTTAGAGGAATGGTAAAGACATTATAAACACACACACACACACACAGAAAATGATCCTTTATAAAAGCAATGAAAATTCAGGCAAAAGATGTAAAAATCAACTCTTTTTCAGAATTCTACAAATTAAACAAAGGCTCACAACAATTCAAGGTGTGAATATTAAAAAAAATCATGGAATATCACTTAATCTCAATAAGAATGATGAACTTTATAGCATTTCTTCTTTCTCTGTTCCCATTCTGCTTTCCCCAGCTCCATAGTAACTTTGAAAATCAACAGCTTTATATGTGTAGTAGATGTAAATTTAGCAGCCTAGAATGCACTAGTGGGGCCAGAATAGACTTCAAGCTCTCCCAAATGCACTAGTGGGGCCAGAATAGACTTCAATCTCCATGATGATTCTCTGGAGAAATCCCTATTTGTAGAATTTGTCTTTATTGAACTCAAACTCAGAGTTCACTCGGGGGAAAGATCCTCATACCCAGGGTATTTGTCAAAAAGTACCATCAGTTATTATTTAACATCATAGCTTCCTGAAGTGGGAATAATAGGTAAGGAAAACAAGAGGCTATTAAAAAACTATTCTGGGAGTAAGATGCCCATACAGGACTTTGAAAAGCTCTAATATAGAATTCCATACACAAATGGAAGCTTGTATACATGACCAGAAAGAGGCTACACACAAGCAGAAACTGAAAGTTGAAGCAGAGTTATAAACTGTCTGAGTGCTAAAATCATACTCCAACCCAAGAAAGTAAGACAACTTGGTTCAAAATATTAAATGAAATATCTATTCAATTAGTGACTGATACTTAAATTAACCAAGTAAAGACTGCAGGAACTGCGTGTCAGAGAATATAGACCTTGTGGAATTACTCTAGGAAGTTCACTAAACAAATGAATTGCAGCAACAGCCACAGCAGCAGCAACAACGAGAAGACTTTATTTTAAATGTTGAGTTTTCAACAAAATATTGTAAGATAAGAAAAAAAAATTAAAATGTGGCCCATACCCAGAAGGTGGGGGGGGCAGTCATTACAAGTAGTACTTGAATAATCTCATAAATTAGGTTTACTATTAAAAGATTTTAAAGCAACCATCATAAACATGGTCAAATAAATAAAAAATATATAAAAGTTTAAAGAAAAGTATAGAAGCCATGGTCAGCCAAATAAGAATATCAATAAGGAAAATTACTTAAAAGAATCCAATGGAAATTTAGAGTGGAAGAGTAAAATAATTGTAATGAAAAATCAGAGGAATTCAAAAGTAGACTTTAAAATTTTTTTTACTAGTACATTATAGTTATACATAATATTGGGGTTCATTTTGACATAATTATACAAGTATGGGATATAATTTGCTCCAATGCAGTCCCCAGTACTGAATTTTTTGCTCCCCTCCTCCCTACTCTTATTTGCTTTCCTCTACTCTACTTTCTTCTATTTATTTATAGTTTTTAAAAAATTACATGAAGGTGACATTCACTATGGTATATTCCTGTGTGTTATGTACATAGGATGGTTTGGTCAGTTTCATTCTATTATTCCTCAAAAGTAGAGTTGAGCTGGCAAAAGAATTATCAAATTTGAAGATAGATGGATAAAAGTTATCTAGTCTAAAAATGAACATGCAAAAGTGCTGGAGTTTTAAACTCCGAACTCCCCCACCCTTTTCTTTTGTCATTCTGTGTAAATTCCCAGACTTAATCTTTAGGTACAATGCTAAATGAAAGTGGCAACAGTGGATATCCTATCATCTTCCTGATACTGGTGGTAAAGAATTGATCTTTATTCCATTAAATATGATGCTACCTCCAGGTTTAAATACATGCCTTTATTAGAAGCCCTTCTGCTTTTGAAAGTTCCCTTCTATTGTTATTCTAATTCTTTTATCATGAACAGGTGTCACGTTATACCCATTTTTTTTGTCTGTTCAAGTGATCTTGTAGTTTTATTACTCTCCAAAATTGGCTATTTAGCCTTTTATGTTCATATCAGTAAATGGGGATTAAATTAACTAGATCTTCCTTTATTTTTTTAAAAAAAAAAAGTCTCATAGTTTTGATCACACAAGTCTTCCACTTTTTTGGCTAAATTTATTTCTAAGGATTTTATTCTTCTTGATGTCATCATAAGTGGAACTGTTTCCTTAATTTCAGTTTTGACTTGTTCATTGTCAGTATATAAAAAGACAGGTGATTTTGTATATTGATATTTTATCACAAAACCATGATCAACTATTTACAAGTTTTAGTAGTTTTATTTTTAATTTCTTGGGCTTACCTATCTCATGTGATTTGTACCCATAAGAAATAATGCAGGCAAGGAAAGAGACCAGATATATACCTTTTGATGATGCAGGTATATAGAGAGTAGTTGACAGTTGTAGACCTCCCTCCTTAGATCCTTGTATCCTACAAAGTAAAATCCTTAAAAAGCTTGAGAAGGAGCAAACTCATTGATTCTGAAAGACTAATAGAAGAAAATGGCTAGGAAAATCTCTTGGATCCAGGATCCTACACTAAAACAAAGTTGAAGTTGTCTATTGCTGGGGAAAGGGAAATAAACCTTCTTCTACCTGAGGCTATCACATATTGAAGGCAAAGATTAATTTCCATTGTGCATGGGGAGAAAGGCTTAAGATGTTCATGACCACACATATGGAGCATACCTAAGACTGAAGGTGATCTGAAAGAACAGAGAAATATACCTTTTGCACCAATAGCCTTGACACAAATAGAAAGCACCAAGAACAAGATTGTGGTGAGTGACTACCTCTCCATAGATATGCAGGGACTGTTAAAAGCTTCAGGTAGAAATGGAACATTGAGAAAAACTCTCAAGAACCCTAGGAGAAACAGAAGATCTCAGTACCACTACTGGATGGATTCAAAACTTGTGGTATGTTGGGAATAATGATAGCAACAGCAAAACTTAAAATCAGCAAAGTGCCAACTATATTGACTGACCATTCTTCACAGTGGGCTGACTGGGGAAAGGGCATACTCATGTCTTGATATACATCCTATAACACTCAGTTTCTAATGACCTTCTATATACAATGTCTAGCTTCAATAAAAACTTCCCAAACTTCCCAAACACACTGTGTCACATTATACTTGGGTTTCTATAATAAAATAACTTAGATTGAGAACTTTTAAACAATAGGGACAAACTTCTCATGGTTCTGGAGGTTTGAAAGTACAAAATCAAGATGCCAGTAGATTTGATGTCTGACCAGGGCCCATGCACTGGTTCATAGATTTCACATCCCAGTGTCCTCACATGGTGGAAGAGGCATGCTAGTTCTCTGAAGTCCCTTTTAAAAGGGCATTTATCCCAATCATGTGTACTCTTCCTTCATGACATGATTACCTCCCAAAGGCCCCACTATCTAATACCATCACCTTCTGGGTTATGACTTCCAAGTATAAACAGAGGGAGGACACATTGAGACCATAGCTCTCCAGGAAAGTGCAATAAAGTGATGAACTGTCAACATGTAATGCAATCAAAGAACAACTCCACTTAAACTGTTGAGATGTTTGAACTATCAGACATGGACTTTAACTATAGCTAGTACTTTCAATATCAAAAGGAAAAGGACAATTTATATGAATAAGTTAAGAATTTTAGTTGAGATCTTGAAATTAAAAAAGAGTAAAATTGAAATGCCAACAAAACAATAATAATAATACAAATATCAGTAATGAAGAATTTCTTTGATATATGAGTAAATGTAACAGTTGACAGGAAAAATCAGGACTATAAATGTAGTTCATAGAAATTAACATAATTAAGGAAAGAAAAGAAAAGCTTTTGAAAGCATATTATAATTTAGGAGATAATCCTAAGTGTTCTAATCCAGTTATAATTGAAGGCTTATTTAAATAAACAAAAACCCACTAAGTATACACAGATGAATACACACAGAGACACATTCAAACATTCTATTCAAATGACCAAATACAAAGAAAAGTTTTTATGGCATCAGTAAAAGAATAAACATTAAAAATAGGGATCAAAATAAGAATGACCATAGAATTATCATCATGAAGTGTATGTTTTGATCTACTTTATGTTGGTATAACAAAATATAGAAAGTCCCTGATTTGTGATGGTTTAACTTAACAGTGGTGCAGAAGGGATTCGTATTCAGTGGAAATTGCATGACAAATTTTGAGTTTTTATCTTTTCTCAGACAAGCAATTTTCAGCTTGACTTTTTCATGGCAGTCATAGCAAGCTACAGCCCCAGTCCTCCAGTCAGCTAGCTACTTACTCTCAAGATTAACAACTAATAATCTACAATGCACTGTGCTGCCAGCTAGGTTGCTCAGTAGGCAAGGTATACTAAATGTATTTTCACCTTTTGACATTTTCATCTTATGGGTTTATCAGACCACAACTCCATTGTAAGTCAAGAAGCATCTGTACTTGAGACTAGATAATTCATAAAGGACAAATATTTATTTCCTAAATTTTGGAGACTGGAAGTTAAAGATCTGCATCTGGTCAGAACCTCCTTCCTACTTGGCAGAAGGCAGAAGACAAGGGAGCATGTGCAGAAGACATCAAGAGATAGAACATGCAGCCTCAAGACCTTTTGTAATCAGTATTAATCCATTTATGAGAGTGGGGCAATCATGACCTAAACATCTCCCATTAGGCCCCACCTCCCAATAGAGTTGCATAGTGGATTAAGTTTCCAACACATGCTTTTTTTGAAAACATATTCAAAATGTGACACTATGTAATCAGGAAGTCATAGAAGTGACAATCTTTAAAATACTGGAAAAAATTTAAACAGCTCAAAAATCTATTTCTAGGAAAAATATCTTTCACAAACTAAGGTGAAGCAAAACTAATTTTAGACAAATAAAATATGAAATAATATGTTATCAGCAGATCTCAGTACTTGGAATGCTAATGCTATTTATATAGGCAAAAGTATGCTATAAGGCAGGTATTTAGATCCAAAAATGAAGAGCTGAAGTAATTGTATAAATTAAGGTTTTCAAAACAAAGTTTTTCCTAATTCATTTTGATTATTGCCTATGTAAAGAAATATATTAATGGGATATTATGTGATTTATAAGGTATGTATAAATGAAATAAATGACAAAAAAAAAGCACAATAGATGAAGGAGATAAGTCTGAAGTTACTAGACTTTAGGGAAATAGTATCACCATGAATAAAAGAAAACACAGTGATAATGGGGTTAATTCCTCAAAAGGCCTCATGTTCCTTAATGTGTCTGCACAGAACAACAGAGCTTCTATATGCACAAAAAAAAGCCAAAGAGTATGAAAGGAGAGATGTATAGAATTATCATGGCAAACTTACATCACTCCTCTCTCAGTAACTATAGAACAAGAGGCCAAAAATGAGTATGTAGGGGACTTGAACAACAGAATCAACGTAGTTTATCTATTTTACAGAATACCCCACCTAACAACAGAATACACTTTTAAAGTACACATGAAACACTTGCCAAGGCAAACTATATTGTGGGCCATGAAACAAATGGAAACACATTTTAAAGAACTGAAATCAGCCAGGTGCGTTGGCACACACCTGTATTCCCAGCAGCCGGGGAGGCTGAGGCAGGAGAACTGTGATTTCAAAGTTAGCCTCAACAACAGTGAGGCACCAAGCAACTCAGTGAGACGATGTTTTTAAATAAAATACAAAATAGGGCTGGGGATGTGACTCAGTGGTTGAGTGCCCCTGAGTTCAATCCCCAGAAGCATCCTCCCCCCGAAAAAAGAACTGAAATCATAGAGTACATTCTTTTACTCTAGTGAATTCAAGCAGAGATCAAGAGTCAGAAAGTGTTTTTAAAATGTCCAATTATTAGAAATTGAACAATACATTTCTAAATAAATCTTGAGTCAAAAGAAATCACAAAATTTAGGAAATATAAAAATGGAATCATAACATTTTTAAATTGGTGGGAGAAGCTCAAAAGGTACTTAGAAATGTATGGCGTTAAAAGTCTATATTTAAAAGATACAAAATAAATTAAATTCTCAGCTCCCAGCTTAAGAACTAAAAAAGACAAATAAATTAAATTTAAAGAGTAAGGCTAGACATTTAAATCAATAGAAGAAAAGAGAAAGTCCAGATATTGACCCATCTATTGACTTTTTAAAAGAGATGCCAGTCTGTTCAACATATGGTATTGGAAAAACTGCACATCCTTCACAAAACACACATATTTATATACAGTGACTATTGTCTTGCATCATGTACAAGAAATAACTAAAATGCATCACAGACCTAATTGTAAAAACAAAACTCACACAATGCCTATGAGAAAACACGATGACCCTTGGAAAGGCAAAAATTGTTAGGATGGATACAAAAAACACAAACCATTGAAATTCAGGAATGAGATAAGGATTCCTGCTGCTACTCCTCATCAATGTTGAATTGCACCCTCCTGTGCAATGTAACTAAAGAAAAGACATGAGATATGGAAATTAGGGAAGAAAATAAAATTACTATTATTCATAGATAATATTGAGCAGATAATTTAAAAATGGAATTAATCAGAGTTCAAAAACTGCAATGAGTATAAAATGAAGACTAAATAATGAGTTATGTTCCTTCATGCTGGATACTTATTAAAATTTCCAGTGACAGTGATACCATTCAGAAAAATAAAAAAAAAAAATTTAATGTACTTAGGAATAAATCTAACAAAATATGTTAGAGGCCTATATCAAAAACCATTATTAAAGACCCACAAAAACATCTTCAGCCATAATTTGCTGAAGCACAGGAGCAGAAAATCCCATTGGATTGTCCCATACTCAGGCCTTCTGGAGAATGGGGCTGTCATGTCATGTCACAGTAGCAGTAGTAACTGATGACGGTCTTCTTGGTCAAGGGACTGCACTGCATTTCAGCCTCTGCACCTATTTCATGTTACTCTTTCCTCCTCTCCTCTCCACACATAAACTCTGAAGGAATATCAGATTGGTTTTATCAATGTCTATCCAAGGGTGAATACCTATTAGAAAAAGATTCCTAAGAGATTATAATAATCATTACTATTATCAAATTCTTATTAGGATCCAGGTGCTTTGCATGGATCATCTTATTTAAACCCAGTTACAACCATATAAGCATAATTAGAATGTCTTTTTATAGAGGGGGAAACTGATGCTTAGAATGGTTAAATAAATGAGCCAAAGTCAGAGAGTTAGTGAGAGGTAGACTGATGAGTTCAGTGTCCAGGCTTTAATCACTTTGCACAGAGTTCCAATCGCTGCCTCTCACTGGTCCAGTTTCTATGAAGTTATGAATCAGTAGAGTGTAGATTCAGGCTCTGAAAATTTGAAATCAGGAAGAACAGTGCTATATATTATAAAGTATTACAGTATTTTCTCAAGAACTTAATACCAGTTTTTTCCAAGGGCCATAGAATGGGCAAATTCTTACCTTATTATTATTCATCTGTAAAAGCACACTATTTCCTGTTTAGTATTAGCTGCCATAAGATAAAAACTGTAGAATTATTTTTTCATTTTTTATTTTATTTTCAAGTATTTAGTAGACAAAAATGGCTTCTTATCAAGATATACAATATGATCTGATACACATATATATTGTGCAGTGATTATCATGAACTAATTAACACACCCATTCCCACCTATGCTGTATGTTAGATCCCCAGAACTCGACCTTATAACTTTGTCTACCATGTAATCAACATCCCCTTTCCCCTATTGCCGAGTTTCTGCAAACCATCTTTTTATTTCCTTTTTTAGGAATCTAACATTTTTAGGTTCTACATATAAGTGAGATCATAGAGTATTTGTAGCTAATGGCAGCACCACTAATTATAGCAACTATCATCCTGAGAGGCAGTGGATTTAGATAGTATTTTCAGAAATCCTTACATAGCTTCTCCTGACTTTCGGAAAAAACAAATTTCTATTGAGTCCAATGTTTATCCTTGTAATTTTCCTCCAAATTGTTGTTACATATGAAGAATTCCAGAACCAGGAGTGAACTCCTCATAAACTGATGATAATACATTCATCCACCTTATCCATGGGTCCTGCATTCCAAGACCCCAAGTAGATGTCCAAAGTCACAGATGGTAGCAAAACTTGAGATATTGTGTTTTTTTCTATATGTAGATACTTATCACACTGTTTAATTTATAAATTTGACACAATAAGAGACTAATAATAGATAATAATAAAACAGAACAATTATAACTTGCAATTTGAGGGATGACAGTAGGACCTATTTTTCCTTCACATTATCACTGATAGATGAGTGATTTTAATTATAGGCCTTGGCAACCTTAGCATATGACATTTTTTTTCTTGCTGAGTCGAGAACTTTGACCTTTTCATTAAAGGAAGCACTTAATGGCTTTTCCTTAGCATTCTGGCACTGCCAGACTTACTCTTCTTCTGTTTTGGGGCCATGATTAAGTACAATAGGGGTTACTGGAACACCAGCATGGTGACACCATGGCAGGGGATCTGATAACTTTGAGTCTACTAAGTAACTAGTGAGTGAGTAGCACATGCTGTGTGGATGTGCTGAACAAGGGGGTAATTTCTGGCCCCCGGGAATATGAAGCAAGATGGTGTAAAGTTTTATTCTGCTGCTTAGAATGACACACAATTCAAATCTTATGAATTGTATTTCTGGAATTTTCCATTTAGTATTTTCAAACTATGGTCGACTACAAACTGTGGAAAGCAAAACTGCAGATGGGAAAGAATTACTATACGTAATGGTTGTGATTCTCCAATACAATATTATTGACACTACTCTACCAAACTACTGGAAATATGAAAATAAGTAAACAATGACTTCACAGCAAAATGATTTCAAATTTAGTTATCTTATAAATTCTAGAGAACCTTCCAGATTAATCTTTTTGAATAGGAGTTATAAAACCACTAGCCACTGTAGAACTCAGTAACATTTTAGCAATCCATTAAATTATATCAGTTACTCAGGAAGAATATTATATTGTTATAGATTATCAGGACAAGTTAGTCTTTTTTTTTTTCCTGGTACTATGGATTGCTTGGTATTGTGCACCTTACCACTGAGCCACATCTTCAGCTCTTTTTAGTTTTTATTTTGAGACAGGGTCTCAATAAGTTGCTTAGGGTGTCGCTAAGTTGCTGAGGCTGGCTTTTAACTTGTGATGCTCACCTCAGCCTCCAGAGCTGCCGGGATCACAGGAGTGCACCACTGTGCCCACCAACTTATTCACTTGGAATTCTCACGAAAATAACCATGAATACATTAGCTCTTCACAAATGCTGTTTGACGGATATTAATTTAATCATGCTTCTTTAATGATCTGGTATATTATGTAAAGAATAACAAATTTTATCTCTTCTGACAAAGATCTAAATCTTTTGTTATTGCTGTGTATATAGCGCAGTCAACATTTTTAATGGTGGATGATCTTTTCTTTTGAATGTCAGACAGTCTATTATAAGAACGTCAAGAATTTTGTGCTTCTTTCCTCCTCAATTAATTATACTTTCTTTGAACTCAGTGTTTTACTGATATGATTTAAAACAAAAATTAAATTGTTTTATAATATTGCATATCTGTGTAATACCTCAATTACACATTTTTCTCTTTATTTATTGACACATTAAAATTGTACATAATAGTGAGATTAATTATACCTTTTCATATATGCCTATATATAATTTGATGAATCTCCTCCCCCAGTACCTTCCCTTTTCTTCCTCTCTTCTCACCCTCTTATGAACTTACTCTATGCTACTGATCTCCCTATTATTATTGTTTCTTTTTAAATATTTTAATTAGTGCATTATAGCTATACATAATATTGGGGCTCATTTTGACATAATTATACATGCATGGAATTTAATTTGCTATATTTCACTCTCCATTCCCATCCTTACTCCCTCCCCTGATTTCCCTTCCTCTACTGGTCTTCCTTCTATTCATTTATTCTTTTGTAAATTAGCACTTTATAGATATAGAAAGGTGCAATTCACTGTGGTGTATTTATATATGTACATAGTATAATTTAGTCCACTTTATTCTGCAGTTCTCCCTTTCCCATCCTTCTTCATATCCCTCCATCTCCTTCTACTCCACTGATCTCTCTTCTGTATTCATGGAATCACACCTGCCCCCCCCCCCATTTGGGGAAAAAAATTGGCTTTTGATTCCTCATGTTAGAGAAAACATTTAATCCTTAACTTTTCAGAGACCTGCTTATTTCACTTAGCATGATGTTCTTCAGTTCTACCATTTACTAGGAAGTGCCATAATTTCATTATTCTTTATGTCTGAATAAAACTCCATTGTGTGTATATATCACATTTCATTTATTCATTCATCTGTTGATGGGCATCTGGACTTATTCCATGGCTTGGCTATTATGAATTGTGCTGCTATGATCATTGATGTGCCTGTATCATTATAGCATGCTTATTTTAATTCTTTTGGATAAATTCTGAGAGGTGAGATAGCTGGGTCATATGGTATTTCCATTCCTAGTCTTTTGAGGAGTCACTGTACTGCTTTCCAAAGTGAATGTACTGATTTTCAGTTCCATGAACAATGTATAAGTGTAAATTTTCCCCACATCTTCACCAGCATTTATCATTATTTGTATTCTTGATAATTGCCATTATAACTGGAATGAAATGAAATTTCAATGTAGTTCTGATTTTCAATTTCCTGTTTGCTAGGGATAGTCAACATTTTTTCAAATTTTTTGGCCATTTATATTTCTTCTTTTAAGGAGAAAAGTGTTTATTTAGTTCTTTTGCCAATTTACTTATTGGTTTTTTTTTCTTTTTATGTCAAGATTTGAAAATTATTTACATATTTTGGATATTAATCTCCTGTCTGAGGAGTAGCTGGAAAAGATGTTTTCTTATCCTTTAGGCTCTTTCTTCATGCTCTTAATTGCGTTCTTTCCTTTGCAGACTTTAATTTGATGCTAACCCACTTATCGATCTTTGATTTTATTTATTGAGTTTTAGGAGTCTTGTTAAAGAATTTGGTGCCTGTGCCATTATATCGAAATGGTAATCCTATGTTTTCTTCCAGGAGTTGCAAAATGTCTAGTCTAATTCCTAGGTCTTTGATTCACTCTGAGTTGACTTGTGAAAAGCCAAGAGATAGAGATCTAGTTCCATTCTTCTACATATGGGTATCCAGTTTTCTTAGCACCATTTGTTAAAAAGACAGTCTTTTCTCCAACATGTTTTTTTGTACTTTGTCAATTATCAGATGAATTTAACTATAGGGTTTGTCTCCGTGTCTATTTTGATGTCAATACCATGCTGTTTTGTTGGTATAGCTCTATAGTATAATTTCAGATTAGGTATTGTGATGCTTCCTACATTGCTCTTCTTGCTCAGGATTGCTGTGGCTATTCCGAGTCTCGTATTCTTCCAAATGAATTTAAGGATGATTTATTTCTAGTTCTGTAAAGAATGCCATTGGTATTTTGATGGGAATTGCATCAAATCTGTACATTGCTTTCTATAGTATGGTCATTTTTGACAATATTAATTCTGCCCATCCAAGTACATGGGGGTGGTATTTCCATCTTCTAAGGTTTCTTCCAGTTCTTTCTTCCATGTTCCATAGTTTTTATTGTAGAATTCTTTCAATTCCATGGTTAGGTTAATTTCTAAGGTTTTTTTTTGAGGTTATTGTGAAAGTGTTGATATTTTTCTGCTCTGGTAACCAAATCAAAGCCCCTTCAAGTCTCAAGATGTTGAATATTGAATTTTAGAGTGTTTGTAACCCTCCTCTCTGTTCAGCTCTTTTTCATTGATTCATTTCTTGGAAAGGCTGAGACACTGAGAAGCACAAGCTTAAACAAGACAGACTGAAATTCACAGATGCCAGGGTATTCTTGTCTTAATTATACTTTCCAAGCATTTCCTTAATTTTTATATCAAATGAATATATGTATACATATATATAATATACATTATATATATGTATGTGTGTGTGTATATATATATATATATATATATATATATATATATATATATATATAATTTTTGATGACTTTTTTGGGGGAATGGAGTGTACTTTGACAAAGGACCAGTCACTACAGTCAGGTGAGTTGTTTTACTCATTTGCATGTAAGAGAAAATTTGTTTAGTGTCTAATGTTATATTGTCTTTTCTATTATTAGAATAATTTTACTATTTTCCTTCTTTGTGGAGCAGTTCAAATCTGAACATGAAGACAGTGAAGGGGGAAAAAAACAAAATACAGGAGAATGAAAAAATAAAAACTATAAAAAGTTATTTGCCTGAAGAAAGTTTCATAATATAATAATTAAATGTATAAAATCTACCAAGATTTTCTGTTGCAACTAACAAAAAACTCCCATTTGAACCAGTTTAAAGTTTAAAAATAGAAAAAAGAAAGAAGAGTCCTTGTACTTACTTAGGAGACTCATTAGCATTACAATTGCTATGGGCTTTATTCAAAATTCCATCTAAGGTTCCATGTAAGTTCCAGTCTCTCTGTTCCCCCAACTTCAGCCCACCTCTGTTTTCATCTCAGTACTTTATGAAATTTTTGTCCCCCAGTAAATGGCAGCCTTATTATTTACTGTTACAACAGTCCTGGTGAAAACAGCCCATTTCTTTCCTGATAACCCCAGAAAAATATACCAAACTGATTCAAGTTTATGAAATTTTAAATTGTATGGCAAAGATCTTACATATCTTGAACCACAAGAAGTGAGCTGGTATTTTTATTATCTCTACTCAATGCATAAGGAAATTAAGAAAAATAAAGTAACATGTACGAATTCACATAGCATGCTTGGCTACTCAAACTCAGTTTTGTTTTGTTTTTTCATTTTGGAACCTGTCTTAATTTTCAAGGGCCCTCTGAGGGAAATAAAGAATATACTATTTCAAAATAGGAATAAAAGGAAGCATGAGTTTCAGCTTCCTCTGGATGATTTACCAGCTAGCATTATGGAAATGTTGCCATTCAGTCAACCAAGCATCCTTATTCATTGATACAGAAAAGGTAGTATAGAATACATGGAGAGACAAAAAGATGTGCCCACACATTCATTTAACTTAGTTGGGATCTACTTTTAATATTTTCAACAAAATTTTATGAGAGATACCAAAGGATTTGGCGGGGGAGTGAATATAGCAGCTCAGAAGAGCAGGGACTCAATATAGAGTTGGGCAATAGTAACAATCCCTGGTCAGTGATAGTGTGTGAATTTGGTGAATGTATAAAACTGATCTTGATAAGGTGGAGTTGGAATGCATTCTAAATGATGGAAAAGCAACATGTGATCAAAGTTTTTATGAAGTAATGGCCAAAGAAATTTTGGACAGAAATTTTAAAATTATCTGTAATTATTTCTTGTGAAATTGCACAAGTTATTTCTACTCTCTAGTTATCATTATCTGTAAAAAATATATTATGTCTTATAATTTTAATTTCCCTCATAATGTTAATGATATGACACTGTGTGAAATACACTATATAAATCATTTTACATGGATTTCCTAAATTATTCCTCTCAATAATCCCATTGTTCGGGCCCTTGCATTTTAGAATTTTCCATGATGTAGACTCCTGTAATTTAAAGGATGGCCATCATCAGTAGTTTTGACAAGTATCACCTGGAAATTGTTTTAAAATGCAGAATATTAGGCTCCATACTAGACACAGTTGAGAAGATTAACATTTGAACAAAATTCTAAGTTGTTGGCTGACTCTGTTTTGCAGGAGGAGGGGGAGAGGCACCAGGGATTAAACTCAGGGGCACTTGACCATTGAGCCACATCCCCAGCCCTATTTTGTATTTTATTTAGAGACAGAGTCTCACTGAATTGCTTAGCACCTTGCTTTTGCTGAGGCTGGCTTTGAACTCGCAAACCTCCTGCCTCAGCCTCCTGAGCTTCTGGGATTACAGTCTTGCGCCACCTTACGCAGCTAAATTGTTGACTGACTCTTAGTTCAAGGTCATAATCACAGAACTAGCAGTTTCTCCATTGCCTTAGATCAGCCTTAGTAATATGATTAGATCAATGGGAGTAACTTCCATGTAGGATGGCTATCATATGAATATTTTATTCCTCATACTTTTTCTTATAATATAGTCCTGAATTAGCCTGCTAGAGGGTTTAATAATTTGGGATTTTTGTTTTGGAGAGGCACAGAGGATTTAGTTTCCAGAAACAGGATTAGAATACTTTTAGCAAGTTCATTTATCTTCCAGAATGACACCAAGCAGATTTTAAATGTATTTTATCTATGTCCCCTTGCCTTTAAAAAAGTGGTTCATACTTTTTTGTATAACACCTATTTCATAGTTTTGATACTACTAACTATAATGAGTCTATTTCAAAATCATGACAAAGATATATTCTCTCTTCATTCTACACAATGAGAATGAAACATTTCCCAAAATTCTGAAATAGAGTACTTTTCATGGACAGTTTCTTAGTGTTAGAGAAGCAACATCCATTTTCTTATTTGAGTTCTTTAGCAGATGACTATCAACCCAGACTTTAAGACTTACTTGAAGCACACTTAAAAATATCTACACCTTATCTCCAACTTTAGAGTTTGATTAAGATCTGAGTAAATATAGGGATTGGGCCAAAACATTTTATTTTCTAAAATGTTTTCCAGTAATACTAATTCGAGTGAATTCAGGATTGAGGATAACCTACAACAAAAACATTCATGGCTTCTTCAATTTCAAATTGAGGTCTTCTTCAAAAAATCAAGAGTGGAGAGGCAGAAGGGATGAAAGATCAAAGCAGCAGAAGGGACCCAATAGCTCTCTTTGCTATAATACTCGTTTCCATTTACACATCACTCTTGTCATTTTTTTAGTGTGTTTTATACCTTAATACATAGTATGCAAGGCTCAGATGTATTTATTCTATATTAAATATTTACCCTGTCCTTTGTGCTAAACACCATACATTTATTTGCATTCTCACAATTCTCTTAGTTCTAACAAAATTAATTGCATTGACCTAATCAGTTAACAGTTTCTTAGTTTAATAGGAAGATAGAAAAAGTAGTGTTTATGAGATAAACTAAAAAAACCTGTCACTATTTTTCATTATAAAAGGTGAGGAATCTTAATACAATATTTTAAAATTCAAATAAATTGGAGTATTTATCTGTCATGCTAGTACTTTAAAGATACAGATGTTAAATAAAATTTGTGGCATTATCAATTTGGACTAGCTCCTTATATTAAGCCCAACAAACCAAACTAATGTAGAGTTTAATCACAGTAGCTGAGCTTTAGTTAGTTGCAGGATACTCTGTAACCAATTAACCAATCAAGATATAGCCAATGAAGTTGTCTTATCACTCCTGTTTTGTACAAATGCTTTCAGATCATACCCTTAGGGGAAGTTCTCAGAACCTCTTTTGGTTCTGGGAGCTGATTTATAAATTGCTTTTTGTTGTTGTTGTTGTTGTTGTTGTTGTTTCGGTAATCTCATTTGGCCTAACAAATTTTCTGGATTTTTCTAAGGAAATTTCCCTTTATGGATTAGCAGGATTCAAACAGTTTCAGCAACCCCTAAGATTATCAAGTAAACAGTCATGTTACCACTGAGTCCTCTGACTCTGTATTTTGCTGTATTTGGAGATTCTAGGTAAGTTCTTTCCCCAATTCTGAAGCTTCATAGATTTGTGTTTTGAGCTATCTGACTTTATTTGGGTGTTTTTTTTTTTTTACCTGAAGTGGGTTCCAAAATAAGAGAAACTGAAATGAGTTTGGTAGAAGTAAGTTTGTGAGAACATGAAGACTTGTGGTTCATTTTGACACTGATGGGTTATAAAAGGTCCCCAGAAGGGGCTGGGATTGTGGCGCAGTGGTAGCGTGTTCGCCTAGCACGCGTGAGGCACTGGGTTCGATCCTCAGCACCACATAAAAACAAAGATATTCTGTCCACCTACAACTAAAAAAGTAAATATTTAAAAAAAAAAAAAAAAAAAAGGTCCCCAGAAAGTAAAAGAGACCTCAACTCAGCTGTGGCAAGTTTCTGACTTATACCACAGAAAGGAATTTTAGGATGCATCTAAAGAGGCACAGAGAGAGGTCCATTTAGGAAAGCAAAGACATTTTTTCAGGAAAGCAAACAATAGAGCAGCATATCTATCTAACAGGAGAGAGGGAGACTTGCTTTTGGAATTTCAGGCTTTTTTTAAAAAGGGATCTTTATAAGTGGTGAACATGGAAGTCTGTGGGGTGGTATCAGTTTAATTAGCTCAATTCTTTTGTTCGTGCAGGAGGTCACAACTGTCGAATTCTTCTCAGAATCTTTAGGTTGACCTTATCTAGTTGATTAACTTGGACTATATCTATATCCTGGGTTTTTAACAGTATGTCTCTCTAGGCTTGTTTTAATGAGTCTAAACATACATTTTATAAATTAACAAAGTATATAGGTACTAATTAACTGGACCTAGAGAACTCTAAGATAGAGTGGGCTTTTTAAGAATTTAGACCTCAGAAAAAACAATCTCAGAAGTGAAGGGGAAGCTGTTTTTAGATTTAAAGCTACAGTCCTAGAGGGGGAAGATGGCAGAGCAGAGAGAGCAAGCATGACCTGAAGTTCCACAGCACCAGACTTACAAAACAGGAGGACTACTCCTCAGCCTGGTCAGTAACAGTGGACCCTTACCGAAACATAATACCTAACTTTAATAATAATTTTTAAAAAATCATAGAGCTACAGAAAGTCCGTAACTTGAGCATAAGAAATAATACCTTGGAGACATACCTGCTTCCACCACTAGGAAAGCAGAGCAGGGAACACAGAAAAAAGACACGGGGCTGGTGGATAATGAAACTAAAAACTAAGGAAGAATCAACTTATGGAAACCTGAGGCTTATAGAGGAAGGCTGATTTTAATGGACACAAAGTTGGTAGGGTTAGTGTTTCAAGGAAAACAAATCCAAAGTGGTCTAGTGGAGTGAAAAGTATCCCATGGGCCTGTGAGGCCTCCATGAACACAGTGCGGAAAGTCTCCCATCACCCAAATGGGCAGCCTTCTGTAAGCGTCAACACACTGGCAGGTGAGGAAGATGTTCCCAAGAGCTAAAAGCTGTCCCCACCCAGGTTGCACAGCTGTGAAGAGAGAGAGGGATTGGCAGGGGGTAGGCTCATAAAGGAAGTTACCAGCAGTCAACAAACAAGTTCCCAGAGAGTATGTGAACCAAAGAGACTGAAACAGGCACAAAGAATATTTTACCTTGACCATTAGGCTTCTGGATCCCAAGCAAGGCAGAAAAATCCCATAAGAGCTTGCACCCCATAAGAACTATTGTTCAGACCCTCACTGCAGCCACATAAGCATAATTGCACTCTGGGCAGCTTACCCAGATTAAACAATTCATCAACACTTCCCAGTCTATCCCACTCAATACTGGGAGATTGGAAGCCGAGAGCTACCACAACTGACTAATAGCTAGGCGAGGAACACAAGGACAGTAGTCAAAAATATAGAGCCAAAAATAAATACTGAAAATCCATCCCTACTAATAGGTTTGAGCACATCAGTAGAAACAAGCCCTTCATCTCTCTTTTTTTCTTTTTTCCTTCATATTTCCATTTGTCTTTACTCTTTGTATATTTTAAATTTTTTAAAAAAATTTTCAACCATTTTATCATATTGTATTATTCTTTACTCTTTTTCATTAGACATGATTTTGCCTGTATGTGAGTGTGTGTGTGTATGCTCTTGCTGCATGAATAGGTTTAAATATATATATATACACACACACACATATATACACACAAACTCACACATATACACATACACACACAAAACTTACACATTAATAGCTTTCTCCTGCATATGTTCATTATTTAGCCTAGATTAGACTTAGGTGGGATATAATTATATGAGTGTTTCAATCTTACTTTTGCTGATTTCTTTATACCTAGGTTCTGGGCCATCTTATTTGCCCTTGTGCACCCCAGTAAGAACAAAAGTCTCCTATTCCCTCCTCTTTCTTTTTTTCATTACTTTCAGTTAACTTACTATTTCTTCTTTACAGCTAACAGCTGCTCCCTCTCTCACTTTTTCAAACACTTCAAACATGCTCTTCCTACCTTATTTTCTCACTTAAGAAACTGTAATAACACTACATAATACAAATTATATAGACTATGCAAGTCTTACCCCATTCAAATTGTTGTGTCATTAATATAGTGAACAACATAGAAGCCTGCTGTTGAATGCCTGATCTGGTTCAGAGTTTGTATTGTTGGTACTGTTGTTAAATTCTTACTCCATCATTCCCATGTAGTGGTAATTAATGTTATAGATGTCAAGGTGGACACTGAACATTTATCTTAATGCTGTACATTTGTTGCTGATGTTAGTGTCATTCCTGAATCCCACCCCCCCCAAAACCTCTAAAAAGGGCAAGAGAGATTGGGACAGTTCAAGATCACAGAGTAGAGATTCTGCTGCTAAGAAATATATCTCAACCATGCAACAGTGAATTGCACCCCACATATAATCTAGCCCCACCTGAGCCCTAACATCACTCCAACTCAAAGAATTGAGGAGACAACCCTAAACCAACAATCAGTACCCAAAGAGAAACAAGCAGGGAGGTACCTCAGATCCTACCCCTTGACATCTACTCATATATCAAAAATAGAAGTCCCAAAACAAATAATTACACACAAAAGAATACACATAAAAAAGAGAAAGGGGAATCCATACCAATGCACAAATCCAGACCTTTAAAACATGAGGAAACAGGAAAACAAATCTCCCTGCAAAATTCATGATCCCCCAACAAAGGATCCCACTGATATTGATGTTGATGAAATCCCAGAGAAAGACTATAAAAGCCTAATTAGTAAAATGTTTAATGAAAAAAATGTTCAGTGAACTAAAAGAAAATCTAAGGAATGAATTAAGAAAGCAAATACAGGTTATGAAAGACCACTTCAATAAAGAAAGAGAAACAGTAAAAATAAACCAGTCAGAACTCCTAGAAATGAAAGGTACATTAATCAAATTAAAAATTCACCTTAAAGCATCACTAACAGATGAGATTGTGTAGAAAATAGAACTTCAGTCCTAAAAGACAGAACTTCTGGCCTTGAAGATAGGTTATACAATGAATTTGGGTACATAGAATGCAATAAAGGAAAAATTATAGATCATGATCAGAATATATAAGAATTCTGGGACAACATCAAAAGACCAACCTGAGGATCAGTGGGATATAGGAGAACATTGAGATACAAACTAAAGGCAGTAAGAATATTTTCAATGAGATAATTAGAGAACTTTTTCCATATCAGAAATGAGATTAACATTCACAGACAGGAAGCTTACAAGACCCCCAATAGACCCAATTAAATTAGAAGTTCTCTATGACTTGTCATAATCAAAATGCCTAACATAGAAAGAATATAAGGAAAGAATATTAAAAGCTGCCAGAGACAAATATCTAGGTCACATTAAATGGAAACCAATAAGGCTTACTTCTAATTTCTCAAGTCAGCCCCTTAAATCAAGGAAGGCCTTGAATGATCTATTTCAAGCTCTGAAAGGAGCCAGCTGAGGTTACTATACCCAGCAAAGCTCAGTTGCAAATTTAAGTGGGAAATAAAATTTTCACATCACAAGAATAAACTAAAAGAATCCATGACTACATAACCAGCAACACAAAGACTATTCAAAATAACCTGCACACAGAGAAACTCAAATAACAAAGCTTTCACATACAGGAAGATCAATAGAAAAGTAATCCACTAAATGCAAATCAAGACAGTATTAAATATAGCAAAATATCAAAATGGCAATAAACCACAAACACATATTCATACTAATACTTCATGATAATGATCTCAAAGGCCCAATTAAAAGACATATGTTAGCAGAATGGATCAAAAACCAAAATCCAGTTTACATACTGTCTATAAGAGACTCATAGGCAAAGGTACCTAGGCTGAAGGTAAAAGGACAGAGAAAAGATATCCCACTCAGACTCCAAAAACAAGGAGAAGTACCTATCTTCATATCTTGGAAAGCAGCTATCAAGCAAAAGGTAATCAGCAGAGACAAAGAAATCCATTACATCCTAGTAAAGGGAAAAATCCAACAAGAAGATATAATGATAGTAAATATTTATGTTCCATGTGTCAGTAGTGCACCCAATTACATAAAAAAAATATGCTATGACATAAAATCTCAAACCCCAACACAATAATACCGGGTGATTTCCACACACCTTATTATCAATAGGCAAGCTGTCAAAACATAAAATCAATAAAAATATCTCAAACTAAATAACACTATAAAATAGACATAATAGGCATCTACAAAATATTTTACCCCAAAACAGCTGAATTTACATTCTTCTCAGCAGTGCAAATAATATTCTCCAAAATAGACCATATTCTAGGTCACAAAGTAAATCTTAGCAAATAAAAAATTGATAACATTCCATGCATCCTCTCAGAGCACAATGGAGTGAAACTGAAAACAACAGGAAAAATAATATAAATCATAAAAACTTATGGAGATTGAACAATTGAGATACTCTTTTACATGAAGAATGGATCAAAGTAGGGGCTGGGGTTGTGGCTCAGTGGTAGAGCACTTGTCTCGCATGTGTGAGGCACTGGGTTTGATTCTCAGCACCACATATAAATAAATAAAATTAAGATCCATTGGCAACTATAAAAATATTTTTAAAAAACCTAGCAGTTGAACTGCTAAGTTTAAAAAAAAAAAGAATGGATCAAAGTAGAAATGAGTGTAGAAATCAAAATTTTTAAAATTTACTTGTAAATTTTAAAATTTATTTTGTTCTTCGTAGTTATACATGACAGTAGAATTCACTTTTATATAATTATACAAGCATGTAATATATCGTATTCTAATTTGTATCCCATTTTTATGGCTGTATGCAAATATGGGATTCATTATGCTGTATTTATATAAGTACATAGGAAAATTATTTAAGATTCATTCTACTACTTTTCCCTTTCCCATCCCACTCTCTTCATTCCCTTTTGTCTAACTCCTATATATTCTTCCCCTTATTGTGGTTTAGCTTCCACATATCATTGAAAACATTTGATGTTTGGTTTTGGGAACTGGCTTATTTTCACTTAGCCTGATAGTCTCCAGATCTATCCATTTACTCGCAAATGTCATAAAGTCATTTTCTTTATAGCAGAATTATACTCCATTGTGTACATGTCATATTTTCTTTATCCTTTCATCTGTTGAAAGGTTCCATAACTTAGCTATTTTTAATTGAGCTGCTATAAACATTGATGTGGCTGTGTCTCTGTAGTATGCTGATTTTAAATCCTTTAGTTATACACTGAGGACTGTGATAGCTGGGTCAAATGGTGGTTCCATTCTTAGTTTATTGAGGTATCTCCATACTGCTTTCTATAATGGTTGCACCAATTTGCAGTCCCACCAGCAATGTATGAGTGTACCTTTACCCCCATATCCTCACCAATGCTTATTGTTGCTTGTATTCTTGATAATTGCCATTCTGACTGGAATGAGATGAAATCTTAATGTAGTTTTCATTTGCATTTATCTAGAGATGTTGAACATTTTTTCATGTATTTGTTGACCATTCATATTTCTTCTTCTGTGAAGTATCCATTCAGTTCTTTTGCCCATTTACTGATTGGGTTATTCGTTTTGGGTTTTACTTTCTTTTCTTTCTTTTTTTTTTTTGCTAAAGTTTTTGAGTTCTTCATATAGTCTGGAATTTAATGCTCTATCTGAGGTGCAGGTGGCAAAGATTTTCTCCCATTCTGTAGGGAGAAAATTCACATTCTGAATTGTTTCCCTTGCTGTGAGGAAGCTTTTTAGTTTTATTACACACCATTCATTGATTACTGATTTTATTTTTTTACACTTTAGTAGTCTTGTTAAAGAAGTCAGTTCCTGATCTGATATGTTGCAGTGTAGGGCCTACATTTTCTTCTAGAACCTGCAGGGTTTCTGGTCTAATTTCTAAGTCTTTGATCTACTTTGAGTTAAGTCTTGTGCAGGTTAGGAGATAGGGGTTAAGTTTCATTCTACTACATATGGATTTCCAGTTTCCCCAGCACCATTTGTTGAAGAAATCCCGAAAAACATGAGAAGAGAGATTCAATATATCAAAATCTCTGGGACAGTGTGAAGGAAGATCCAAGAGGAATCTCTATAGCACTGAGTACATATATTTAAAAAATTAGAGAGATCTCAAACAAATGTTTATGTTCTACCTCAAGGAGTTAAAAAAAGAAAAGTAAATTGATTCCAAAATCAATAAAAGGAAATAATTCACATCCGACCTGAAATTAATGAAATTGAGAATAAAAATACACAGCATCAATGCAATGAAGATTTGGCTCTTCAAAAGGATAAATAAGGTTATAAACACCTAGTTAAATTAACCAAAAGAAAGAAAAGACACAAATCAATGAAATTAGAGGTGAAAAGAAGATATCACCACAGACCCTTCTGAAATGCTAAAATGCACAGGATCCTCACAAGCTATTTTGAAAATTATATACTCCAATAAACTGGAAAATCTAGAAAATGTTGATAAATTTCTAGACATATGTGGCCTGCCCAAATTTAACCAGGAAGATATAGAAAACTTAGACTGATATCAAGTAATGAAATTGAAACAGCAATTAAAAGCCTTCCAAAAAAAAGAAGAAAGAAAGAAGAAAAATGCCCAGGATGAAATGAATTCTCATTTGAATTCTACCAGACCTTTACATAACAAATAACATCAGATTATTCCATGAAAATAAAAGGGAAGGAACACCCCCAAATACATTCTATGAACCCAGTATAACCTTAATATCAAAACCAAAGACACATCAATTAAAGAAAATTTCAGAACAATATCCCAGATGAATAGATGCAAAAATCCTAAACAAAATATTAGCAAACCTCATTAAAAAACCATGTCCAGAAGATAGTACACTATGATCAAGTAGGTTTTATTCCAGGGATGCAAGGTTGTTCTAACATATGCAAATAAATAGACATAATTCAAAAGACAAGAATCACCTGGTCATCTCAATAGATGTAGAAAAAGTCTTCTATAAAACCCAACACCCATTCATGTAAAAAGCACTGGAGGCACTAGGGATGAAAAGAATTATCTGAACACCATAAAGATTATTTGTGATAAACTCAAAGCTAGCATCATACTGAATATAGAAAAAATGAAAGCATTTCCTCTAATATCAGTAACAGGAAACTCTCATCCTCCTATTCAATGTTGTCCTTGAAACATTAGCCAGAGTAATCAGGCAAAGAAAGCAATCAAAGGGATACAAAGAGGAAAGGAAGAAGTCAATATGTATGTTTTTGTCAATGATATGATCCTATATCTAGAAGACCCAAGAAAACTATACCAGGATGCTTGTAGAGCTTATAAATGAGTTCAGCAAAGAAATAGGATACAAGATCAACACCCAAGAGGTTTACTATGCTCCAACAGTGATTTAGCTGAGGACATAATCAGGAAAACTATTCTATTCACAATCACCTTAAAAAAATACCTTGGAAATTAATCTAACCAAGCAGGTAAAAAAAACTCTACAATGAAAATTATGAAACACTGAATGAAGAAATTGAAGAAGACCTTAGAAGATGAAAAGACTTCCCATGTTCTTGGATAGGCAGAATTAATATTGTCAAAATGGCCATACTACCAAGAGCAATATACAGATTCAATGAAATCTCCAACAAAATACCAAAAACCTTCAAAGAAATAATAAAAATAAATTCATTTGGAAGAATAAGAGACTCAGAATGACCAAAATAATTCTGAGCAAGAAAAGCAAAATAACAATCATCACAGTACCTGATTTGAAATTATACTACAGAGCTGTAGTTAAAAAAAAAAAAAAGCCTGCATGGTATTGGTATTGAAATGGACATGAAGAACAATGGAACAGAATGGAAGACACAGAAATATATCCACATACTTTACAACAATCTGATACTTAACAAAATTGTCAAAAATATATTTTGGAGAAAAGACAGCCTTTTAAACAAATGGTGCTAGGAAAACTGGATAGCTATCTGAACACAAGTGAAATTAGATCACAATCTCTCACCTTGCAGAAACGTCAAATTGAAATAGATCAATGATTTAGGAATTAGACCAGGAACTTTACAACTGCTAGAAGAAAACACTGGGTCAATACACTGTTCATTATATTGGTGCTGCTACTGACTTCCTTAACAAACCCCCAAAGCACAAGAAATAAAATAAAAAATCAGTAAGTGGGGGATACCATCAAACTAAAAAGCTTCTGCACAGCAAAGAAAATTATTAAGAGTAATAATGGGAGAAAATCTTTGCCAGCTACTATTCCAGTAAGGGATTGATATCTAGAATATATAAAGAACTCGAAAGACTTAACTACCAAAAAAATCCAATCCAATCAATAAGTTGGCAAAAGAACTAAACAGAAAAATTTCTCTAATATAGGGAAGCTAGAGTAAAATAAAGGAAAGGATAGGATATCATAAATACATAGGAAAGATCAGCAGTGTAGAAGGAGGACATTGAGAAGCAGAGTAGAGGGATAAAAAGAGGAAGCAATGCAAAATGAATTCTTAAAAAATCATGTTTTGAACATATGTAAATATACTACAGGACCAATCAAATGTAAATAAATAGATGGGAGATAAGAAGTCTAACAGAGTAGAGGAAGAACAGGGGAGGAGAGGGAGGACCAGAGGGAAAAGAAAGAGGAAAAGAGGGCAGGATCATGAACTGAATTTAGATTATATGCATGTGTGAGTTTGTCAGATGAATCCAACTGCTATGTATTATTATAAAGCTTTAATTAAAAAATTCTTAAGTCTCTTTTTCTTTCCCTGTTGGTTTCCTTTTCACCTATCCTTATTTCTTCTATCTAACCTCAATCTGAATGCAAGAAGTCTACAACTATATCCAGGGTTAGACTGTGCTATGAGAAGGTATGTGACCTTCTGGGAGTTCAAGGTGGCTGCCTAGGTCCAGGGTCCAGAACTCTTGTGTTAGAAACTCCAGTCAACTTCACATAAAATAATCCAAGAATCCATTCTCTTCCCTAGAAAACTGAGCAAAATTTATTAGAAATAACTTCAAATTATTGTGACCACAATAAGGAAGTTTCAATTTGCCTAACATTTTCCTTCAGAAAAATGGAATGCTTCTTTTTGAAATTAGCACATATATTTTATTAGGAGTCCAAATGGCAAGAAAAAGGTTGTTACAGAAGTTGAGCCCTTAGATCAATGGTGTTTACTTCTTTAAGTTAAAATCTTAAAGGGCTGAGCTGTAGTGCAATGGTAGAATATTGTCCATGAGGCTCTGGATTTGATTCCCAGCACCACAATGATGATGATGATATAAATACTGATAATTGTCTTCAGGGAAATAGTGAAAGATATCCTAGTTTGGTGACAAAGATACCTTTCCTGCCATTTTCATTAATGGACTCTGGTCTGAACTCAGTGTTCTAGATAAAGATCACAGGATAGGTTTTGAAAACTGCCTACCTTTAGTTATTTTGAGATCTGTCTGTAGTGAAAGAAATTAGCATCTGCAGGGGAAGTCTCTATTTATGGGGATATTTCCCTCTCTGAATTAGGAGGAGATGAAGAACTAAGTTAGGAAAGGCTTTTACAACAGGAAAGGCAAAAAGATTTGGGTCTATATAAGCCTCACCTTTTACCATTTTGTCTTACCTAAGCTAATCTTTGTATTCTTTTCTTTGTCTTGGCAAATATTGATGCTTAAGACTGAAATCTGATTGCAATTATTAAGCAATTATTAAGGCAGTAATTAGGCAGGTCAATCCAGAAAATGGTAAGAGCCCTTTGACTCAACCCCTTTGTGAAATGAATCAAATGGTCAGAGGATGAGGGAGAAAAATCCTCAGAATAAATGTGGTTTGGGCCTTGAAAAAAATATAACTTTTTCCTTAACCATTCTGATTTTGTTTTGTGTTGGAAGTGGATCATCTGAACAGGACAAATGTGATTCTAACTAGGGAGATATTTTTCAATTACCTCTGATTACTGGGTCAGACCACTAGAAATTGTTATGAAGAGAAAATAGTTGTTTACTGCTTTCATTGAGAAGAGTGGAATGTGTCTTGACTAATTAGAAAACATTGTGTAATAAAATTGTGACCAGTTTCTGATCTCAAACTGGGTTCTTTTTCTCTCCCAGAATGGTGGAACTAATAACAAAACCCAGAGCCTACAGAGCACAGAAGGAAAGTCTATTCATGGCCAGAGGATAAGGACAAGCCTGGAGGAAAAGCTTTGCAAGTCCATTCTCACTTCTCCTTTTGAAGGTAAGGGGAGAATGGGAGGATTTTTGTTAATGAGTAGGACGATTATTAAGGATGAGAGAATTCCTTTTTTTAATACTTTTATGGGTCAGTTCCAGTCTGGGTTGGAAGCAGGCCAAGCCAATACAGTGCTGGTGGGCAGGAATTTTACTAGGGTAATGTATTATACCAAGATGCTAATGAGCCGAGGAATGAGCAGCAGGTCAATATGGTATCCTTTATGGCTTAAACTGGTTTTCCTCTGTTCTATCCTGCATCCTGTTTCACAGCAGCAGCCAACATTCCAGATGTCTGACTAGGCAGGTATCTTATCTAAAATAGACCACTGGTTAGCAAAAATAATTGTTTCTCAAGGTTTGAGGTGTTTGCCTGATGACAAAATGACACTTCAGTTGAAACTTTTAATCAATGCATGGTTAAATACCATAACCAATGCATGGTATTTGACCATTTATGTGTAACACATTCTACTAAGGCTCAAGGATATAAAAACAATGTAGATGTAGTTCCTTCTGAAAATAAATGAATGATTGAACTGAGATATAATGCTTTTATTCCATCAGGGGTACATCGTGTTATTGTGCAGTAACAAAAAATCTACATATGTGGGTCTGAATGAATGAAAGAAGGATGAATAGATAAGATTCGATGTATAAGAAAGTTGCCGAAGTTTCATAGAAGATGAATATTGTGAAAGAAATATGAGATGATTCTGGCCAAAATTCGACAGGGATTTAAGTTTTTCTAATGATTGAGAATTAGTATAAAAATGTAATCATGCAAAACTAGAATGTGGTTTCCTATCTTAATGTTTTCTATGAGAATTTATGTGCTCTTAATAGAACATGGAACATTAGTAGGTCTCATGATTACTTTCAGAAACTAAGATCTCTCTGTTAAAGAGAGATTTTTCCTTCAGCTGCATGACTTTTTGTATTTACTGTAAAAATCATATTATTGTCATTTTTTAAAAATTTATTTATTAATTTTTAATTATCCAATAGAATCTATGTATATTGTTTAAGAAAGAATGAGTAGAAACAATATAATATAGATCTGATAAACTATAAACTATCCAATATATAAAACTAAGCAATAAATAAAAATTATATAAATTATTCTATATAAAGAAATTAAAAACAATCTACAGAAGATGTAGAAAGAAGATTAAAAACATGAAATAGAATTAATCACATTGGTTTTCTGTATTCAATAAAAGTATTTCCCAAATAAAATGGATGATAAAATGGAAAGAAAATAAGAGAAAGAAAAAAGAATATAGAAATGAAAATGAATGAAATTAAACAAGGTTTTAAACACTGTTTTAAAATTAAGAAACTGACTTCATGTTTTATCTCTGATATGTTAAGTAATCAAAAGTCATCACTCTTATCCTTACAGTAACAACAATGTCTGAAAATCAAATTATGTTTCTTGAACCTAGCAATGTACTACTAGATCTGTCAACTGGTATATATAATCTTGAAGAATGGCTGGAGACAGAATATGGGCTAATTTGAAATTAAGGAAACCTTGGGGTCCTGTAGACTGAGGGAAACCCTCACAGTTCCAGTTTTTCTTCCAGATATCCTGCCAATTTCCCACTGAAGATTCCAAAAAGACCTCATTTTTCTGATAGGATTAGGTTGTGAATTAAAAATAAAGTCAATTAAGGACAAAGTTTCAAAGAAACATATTGGGAATATTGCAGTCAGAGATGAGAGTAAAGGTGCCAGTGGAGGTGGTACACATTGATGAAACACTTGTGCAAGTCACAGTCCTCAGACATAGACTCACTTAAAGATTGGATAAGATTAGAAAAAACTCCTTTGTCCCATATCTGACCTGCACAACAGCAAGGATCTGGTATAATAACAATCAATTACAGCTGAAAGAGTTCTAATACACAGATTCTTTCTCCTGAAGTAGTGTTCAAGGAAACTCAAAGTGAGATTTAAAAAAAAAAATGTACAGGATGAAAACTTAAAGCCTCTGGTACCTTTAGCTGCAAGCAAGCATTAAACACCAGATAAGTCCTCACCAGATAAAATAAATACTCCTATCAGTGGCCTATTTACCTCATTTTTTATCATTCAATAAAACATGTCTGGCTTTCAACAAAAAATTACCAGACAGGGCAGAAGACATTCTAAAATGTGAAGATAAAAATCAGGCTCAAATATAGTTATTCAAATCATTTTTCTTCCTTATACAAGATGTGCTTTTGTCAAGAGGCCTTCAATATTTCTTCTTTAAATGTTCAATAGTTTTATTAAAATGTGTGTAGGCCTGGTTTTCAGTTTACCCTCTGAGGTTTTCTTCTTGAATCTTTAAATGTATGTCTTCATTAAATATTTGAGATTTTTTTCTTCAAATATGTTTTCCTGTTAACTTTCCAGATGAATAAATTTCATCACTCCAAAGTAATGAATGTCTCACAATATTTTATTATTTTGTAGTTTTTTAAGATACAGTATTCAGTTTTTCCCATTGTTTTGCTGTTTTTTTTTTATATTGAATAGCTTATGGATCTTTCCTCAAGTTTACAAACTCTTTCTACTGTTTGTTTCATTGTAAATATAGTAAATTTTTCAAATATTGTACTTTCTTTTCCTAAAATTTCTAGTTGGTTCCTATTGTCTGCAGTTCTCTATTGTAAGTGCAATGAGCATGGACAGTAAGTGTGGACATTTTTGTCTTTTTTCAGGTAAAGCTTTAGGTCTTTCATCATTAAGTATGGTATCAACTATTGCATTTTTTGGTAGTTTCTTTACATAGAGGTTATCCTCGATTGCTAGATTTCTGAGAAATGTTATGGTAAGTGAATGATGAAATTTTTCCAATGTTTTTCAATATTAATTGCTTACACAATTTTTCTTTGCCTAATACTGTGGCAGATTATAATGATTTCTTAAAATTCTGATACAACTTTGCAAAACTGTAATAAACCCCACCTCATAATGGAGAATTTTTTCTTTTTACATCATTGGAGTTGATATCTTTAATTTGTTGAAGATTTTTGTATTTAATCCATTCTGTATTGTTCTATCTTTCATATTTTTCTTTTCAAAAATGCTTTCATCCTGTTGCTGTATTGATTTCACAAAATCACTTGGGAAGTATTTCCCCTTTTATTTTTTGGGAAATATGGTGTATAATTTATGGTAGATGTTTTTAAATGTTTGGTAATATTTTCTAATAAAGCCACTCAGCCTGGTGATTTATTTTTTAGGGAATTTTAAATTATAAATTCAATTTATTTAATGATATGATAATGTTCTGTTTAGTCCCTAGTAATTTTATTTGCTTCAAAGTCTACTTTATCTGATAATAAAATAACCATTTCTCCTTTTTATATTTTAAGTAATGTTATCATGATATTTCATAGTTTATCCCTTTACTTTTCACCTACCCATGTCATATTTGAAATGAGTTTCTTTTAGATAGCATATAGTTGAAACACAAAAGCACAGTTGTGCTTTTTTAATTCTCCAAATTTCTGTCCTACTGGTATGTTGGTGATTGCATTTGCCACTTTATTGTGTTTTCTAAGATGTTATTTCTTATGTTTTATTTTGTTGTTGTTTTTATTGCTATTCCTCTCATCTTTTTCCTTGACTTCCTATGCTATATAAACTGTTTTTGAGATTCTCATCTTGTTTTATTTATTCATATTTTTCTACATTATTTCACATTGTTTTCTTAGCAGTTGCTCTAGGTATTAAATATGCAAATTTAATTTAGCACAGTTTATTGATATAAGAGTTTTACAAGTTTGAGCAAACTATTGAAAGCTTAGTTCCTTTAGATACCTTTACACTCCCTATATGTTAAGTTTATGTAAATTATTTTATTCTCTCTCTATATAGAAACACCATAATTGATATTATAATTTTTGCTTTAAGCATGAAATATGATTTAAGATACTCATATAGAAAAGGGAATTTGCTACATTTATCTCTATTTCTATATATTTCATTTTCATTGTTTACTTTATGGATTTTTATATCATAATCCTTATTATTTCTTTTCTTTTTGAAGATCTTTCATTAGCCATTCTTTAAGCGTAGGCTTTCTAATGACAAACTGTCTTAAATTTTCTTGGACTTAAAATGTATTTCACCTCCATTTCTGAAAGAAAATTCCACTATTATAGAATTGATGTTTGACTGTTCTTTGAGCACTTGAGAAGTATTGTGCCACTTCCTACTGGTCTTTAGATTTTCAGTTGAGAAATCCTCCATCATTCGAATTGATATTTCCCTATAGGTAAGTCACGGTCTTCTCCAGTTGTTTTTATATTTTCCTTCTTCATCTTTAGGCTTTAGAAATTTAATCCTGATGTCTTAGGCATAGATTTTGTTGGGTTATACTACTTGATTTTTTCTTGGCTTCATAAATATTTATGTTTGGGCTTTTTACCGAGTTTGGAAAGCTCAGTCATTATTTCTTTAAATAATTTTTTTCAGACTCACATTCTTTTCTCCCTCTGGAACACTAATACAAATGTTAAATCTTCTTGTTGCCCCATAAATCTGGGGGTATTACTTTCTTTCATCTATTTTCTCTCTGTTCAGATTCAGTAAATCATATTGATCTATCAAGTTCACTAATTCTAACTTCTGTCTTCTCCACTTTACTATTGAGCCTATACCAAAAGATTTTTTTTATTTCAGCTATTAAATTTTTCAGTTCTATGTTTTCATTTGTTTTCTTCATAACATATATTTGCTGAGATTTTCTACTTTTCTTTTGTTTCAAAAGAATTTGTAACTATTCACAGAAGTTAAGTGGTTGCTTTAAAATCTTTGTTCTGTATTCCTAAACATCTGATTCATCTCAGTGTTGATGTCAGTGAATTGCCTTTTCTCCTTTCTGATTTTCTTAGCACTTGACATGGCTAGTGACCTTTTTATTTATATTATATCCTGAACATTTTGAATATTACATTAGAAGACTCTTGATACCATTTATACCTCCTGTTTTAGCAAGAAATTACCACATTGATTTCTGACCTACTTTTGTGGGCTGAAGTCCAACAATAACTTAATTTTCTGCTTTGGTAATGTTTCCTTTTGCTTCATATTTTTAGTTCTAGTGAGCACCTGCTGGATCCCCACTGGTACTGACTTCAAGGGTTGAAAGTGCTTCTTTAACCCACTCATTTATCATTAGATATAAAGTGGGGGAATGTTGTATGAACAGGAGAGAGAATTTCCTGTGCCCTGTTCTGTAGCTGGTCAGGGATGGTAGGGTTTCCACCCTCTCTTGCACTGCAAGGAAATAAAGTGCTTCCCTTGGTCACATTGGCATTTTTCTTCTGAGCATTGGGATCAGAGTGGTTTTCTTCTCCTGGATAGTGTATCTGGTCACCTCCAACCCTTGGATGGAGGGCCTGGAGACACCAGACCTACTGTGGTACTGCTACAGACAGGTGGGAACACTGTTGCCAGCAAGAATTGAGCAGAGGATGGTTCAGTTTACCCATATGGGTTTCTGGGGTTGCTATTGATGTGGACAGATTGAGCCTACCACTGACCAATGGGTATAGGCTGCCCCACCAAATCCATTTTGGACTTTCCCTTTCCAAGTCCTTTAGCCAGAGGTAGCAGACTTTGTTATTTTAAGCATTTCTGTTTCACATATTGAGTATGTGGGTGATAAAAAGAAAATCCAGTGAATCCACCAAAAACTTGAGATGCTGATATATAATTCTTCAAGTCCATCTCAGATTAAATAATTGCCTATTTAGTCATTTATAGCATTTTAGTTGTATGTTGAGAGAAAGAGTAAGGAAAAATGAAGCTTCAACATCTTATCCTAGAACTGGAATTCTTCCCATGTTCTATGACTTCACATCAGTCAACATATCCTGCCCATTTTATTTCTTCCAAGTTGTTAACCTCAAGTTCAGGTCCTTCTTTATTTGCATTCTGGATAAGCCTCATGTACTGCTTTTTCAACAGACTACTATTAATGAAAATATCGCCATCTGTTCAAAAATCCCTGGTGAATTGGCCTTTCTATCAAATACAGTCTGAAACCTGGTTAGTATAATGACTCCTCTGCAGTGGTGTGTTTTGTTTTTTTGTTTTTTGTTTTTTGGCACCAGGGATGGAACTCAGGGGTTCTCAACCACTGAGCCACATTCCCAGCCCTGTTTTGTATTTTATTTATAGACAGGGTCTCACTGAGTTGCTTAGTGCCTCTTCTTTGCTGAGGCTGGCTTTGAACTCACGATTCTCCTGTCTCAGCCTCCCAAAGTGCTGGGATTATAGGCATGTGCCACTGCACCAGGCTTCTGCAGTGGTTTTGAATTCTTCAACTCATATGTCCTTTTATACCTCTAATTGCTCATTATTCACCACTACCACCAAAAATAAAATGATAATATCTGCACATACTTGCATATATTACAATAATTTTACTCACCTTTCCTAACCATATCCCGTATACTCTTTATTCCATGGAATTTACTTAGGCTGTTCCCATTATTTATTCAACTATGTATTTGTTCATTCAAGAGATAGCTTTTAAATGCCCCTAGATTAGCAGCCTTATAATCTACAGTTTTGAAGTAAATATTGAACAAAATATTGCAAGAAGTAATTAATCATATTCTACTTATATAGAAGGGATAACACTCTTAGGGAGAATTTACCTTGTCTGATTTCCTTACGTAAATGAGGTTCAAGCTGGCATCTCTAGAATGAGATAGCAAGGCAGGTGAAAGCAGGGGGTAATTCTCAGGAAAAGTGAATTAACAACATGTGAAAAGAAGGCAGGGAAGCAGGAAGGAGTCCATTGCAATGGAGGAACAGAAATAAAACTAGTATGAGTAGAAAAGAGAAGCAAGAAAGGAAGCTAGGAACATTAATAGGGACAAATATAGACAGAGGCTCATGAGCTCTTATAAAGAATTTTTAATTTTATTCTAAAAGCAGTAAGAGACCTTTGAAGTATTTTTAAACAGATGAGTGAGAATATTAGATTTCCTGGAATGGCCACCTCTCTGCCCAATCCATTCCATGATTTCCTTTTTTTCAAGATCTAATTTAACTAGTTTCCTCCAATAAACTCTGTAGTGCTCTGTCAAAATGAATCTGTACCTGCTACTTACCTGTCAGAAGATTTTATGTTTTTGTTGTAGTATCTGTTTCATCAGAATTTACAGCAGAATATTTAAGAATGTGTGTTTCTCCTGCTAACACTACCATAGGAATCCCTGGTGGACTATTGTTCAATGTTTTGTTCGTGTTTACAAAGTTTCTTGCATAGTATTCCAAACAGAGTAGGCATTATTGCTTCTTTAATAATAATAATAATAAGAAGAAGAAGAAGAAGAAGAAGAAGAAGAAGAAGAAGAAGAAGAAACAGGTCTGATAAGCAAATACCTCCCTAGCTTCTTTCTTATCTCATTTTCCACTCTTGAATTGCATGGAACAGTATATTGCAGTTGAATTCTTTTACAAACCTGTACTCCTGCTTACTTCCATGCTGTTGGTTTCTTCTGTTAATTATCCTATCAAATTAAGCACTGTAGCGATTATTTTAGGATCCAGATAACACTTTTATTTTGGCTAATCATAAAATAATTTAGCAATTAGCTCATTTAACTACCACACAAACTTATATACCATAAATTCTTTTTTTATTTGATTATTACAGTTTTACATTTTGACAGTGATTTCTTTAATTTAGTTCCCCCCATAATGTTAATAATTTATACTTGAAACAAAGGACATGATGCATGCCAATGACACAGCTCTTGAAAATCTATTTCCTATTTAAAATTGTGAAAAACTTGAGGATTTATTAAGTAACATTAAATCTTTTTGGTAATTTTTTACTGCGTTTTAACATGATTTTTGCTACTTAAGTGTCAATTTAATTTTATAATTGGGTGTATCCCTATGAAAATCTCTCTCTTCTCACAATTTCATTGCAAAAATAGAATGCATACACTATTTCAATCTCATGGACTTATGTCAACTAGGTTTATTTTGTTAAAAAAAACTAATTGTCCCAAGGTTCACATAAGAATATGCTCTCCAGATGGATATGTTATGAGTATATAACCTATTATGGCACATGGAGGAGATTATGTTAAGTGAAATAAGCCAGGCACAGAAATACAAGCACCACATGATCTCATTATATGTGGAATCTAAAAAATTTGAATTCAGAGGCAGAGTAGAATGATAGTTAGCAGGGGCTGGAGTGATGGTGAGGGATTAGGAGATTTTGGTTTTAAGATGCAAAATTTCAGATAGGCAGGAAAAATAAATTGAAGAGATCTGCTATATAACATAGTGACTGCAGTTAATAGCCATGTATTATCTACTTGAAAATTGTTAAGAAAGTATATTTTAAGTCTTTTCACCCCAATAAATACCTATGTGAGGTAATGTGTGTTAATAGTTCAATTAGCCATTCCACAGTGCATACATATTTCAATATTTCAAACCTTCACATTTCACACCAAAGGAATATAATTTGTATCTATCAACTAAAAAAATAAAAAGATGCATACTGGGTTTCTAAGAGTTAATAAGAAGAATGTAAAACTTCTCTATTCATAAGGTTAAAATGATAACATTTCAGGCACGTTGGGGTAGGTAAAATATATTAATAAAATATATTGCCATCTCTGGCCCATTTATATTATAAAGAATACCAGGTTACTCTAAACAATGAAAGGATAAAGGAAACAATAAAATGAAAGGAAGAAAAGCTGGAAAGAACAAAATCTTGTATGTTTTAATATGCTTAATGGTCTCAAAATATAAAATTTTGTATAATTTTAGCATAATACTCATGAAAGTCTGCCTACAAATTTGCATGTTAAGTGATTGTTCTGGCCAAATGAATCAGTCAAGATGGCCATAGTAATTTGATACAACAAATGTTTATCAATATCCCTTTCCAAAATGGAAAACAAATTTAAAAAGTGCTTGATAAGCTATCCCAGCATGCAGAGGATGTCCTCATCATTCATACCTTTGATTTTAAACATTCTACATCATTGTGTATACATCTACATCCTGTAGATCATCTTTCATATTCTGTATTCAAAATTGCCTCTATTTAATGATTGTTATTTCTAATAATTACCTGTGGACCCATACTGCAGTTTTAGCAACTTCAGCTTAATTGTACTTCAATCTTGGTTTTGATATTTCAATATGTTATTACTTTTTGCCCTCATGACTTTTTATAAGGATGGGGTTTACTTTTAAGAACATTACTACTAATAACAAGAAAAACAGAGATCATAAATATTAAATTCAGATTAAAAATTAGCCTATTTAAAATGAAAACCTAAATTGATATTTCTAGTATTTATACTTTTTGATTGTTTTGAATTATAAAAGTAAATAACATTAAATACATTTTTTGAAATTTTGAGAACCTTTAATTGTATATGTAAATGCAGAAATAATTAAACAATTTGTGGTATTATTTAGCTTTCTGGAAAGTAAAATATTTTATCAAATGTTCCCTTTTAAAGTCAGCATCTGCACAATTTAAAATCTGGATTATGCTTAAAATAGGGGACCACCAGAGAAGTCTCATTCTCTAATGATTTGTCTTTTCACATAACCTAAAAACCATGAGTCTTTTGAGTTAGCCCATCCCAGCTGAAATGATCCTCTGACTTTGAGAAGTTGTTTTTTTTTTCTTACCTATACCTGAAAATCTACCCTTATTAAACTGTGGTCTTATGATTTTGTTTTTCTGCTTGATAATTAGTGGGTGATGGAGATCTTCCTTACTATTTTTATAATCTAGAGAAAATTTATACATTTTCTTATGTGCCATCCAAATATCACTCCTTTGAGAAGCTCCTCAAATGCCACATGAGAATAATGTACCTATCAATATTTTCCTTAACATTTAAGGCATCTGGATGAATCTGTTTCCATACTACCTTTCTCTTCCAACTAACTCTGTCCAATAGAAATAAAATGTAAATTAAATGTGTAACTTGAAATTCTTTAATAGTTAAATTAGTAAAGATAAAAGAAAAATTACAAACTGTATTCATTGAACCCAGCATATTCAAAATATCATGTATAATTTCAACATGCTATCATTATTCAATTTGTTATTAAGATATTTTACATTCTTTTCCTGTTTTAAGTCTCTTCAAAACCCAGTGTGTATTTTATACTTACAGCATATCTTAGTTTGGACAGTTGTACATCAAGTAGTACTCAATAGCCATGTTGTCTAGTAGCTACCATGTTAAACAGCATGACTGTACTGTAAATTGTTTGATTTCCTACACCAAACCTTATGTATCCATTTTTCTTCTTTCTCTATACTTGGAAGTAAATATAAATAATTTTTACCTACTATTCTTTTCTAGTCTTCACACATAAATTTCATGTTTTTTATTTAATGACCAAATACATTTTCTTCCTGACCAATATATCTGTGGGGATCTCCACTTTCAGCAGAATTACTACTGAATCACTGCATATGTAAAACATGACATCATTTCTTATGTCATATCTAAAATTTAATTCTAACAAAATATTATGAAATCTATCTATCCTACAATTATACTTCTAAGATGAGGAAGTTGAGGCTCAAATATATTAAATAATTGACAGTGTTATTAAGTACCCAAGCTTGAATTCAACCCCAAACCATGTTCTTCTCCACTATAAATTGGCGTATCAAAGAACAAAATAGGTGCTTGACTAGATCCTGTATTATGATAGAAATATTCTAGAGAGTGACTAGAAAAGAGTATTGATATGATGTTGTTTGACAAGTTGTGACAGATAAATGAAAAGATGTCAAGAGATGACAACATCTAAAGTAACATTGAAAACCATCCTTCCAGATGGGATGAAGTCTATTAGTTTCCCAGAAATATTTTTTCTTAAAGTTTCCTTCTCAATGTTGAAAAATGAATTTAAATCCTCTGTTGCAACACAAAGGTTTTCCTGGGCCTGAACTATTTGGTTTCAAAGTAACTCCACAACCCTTTGAATACATACAAACTGTACCAATAAGTTAAACATTGTTTTTGTATGTGGTCTGTATAAATTAATGCACGTAGATTTGTATGACCTTCTGTTATAATTTATGTAGAAATCAGAACAAAAGCTAAAGTTTAGCAATACATAGCTTATTATAGTTTGTTAATTTATTTTTGCTGATTTTTAATATTAAAATGCTGATTTTAACTATATCATAGGAAAGACTAAAGATTATATATTGGCAGAACAAATTGATATCTTCCTCAGGCTTTATAATATTAGTGTCACACAGCTTGCCATTCTAAGTTAAGGTTGTCATTCATATTGTTCATGTTGCTTCCTGGTGAAATGCAATATAGTAAAGAAAACACATTTATAAATTTAGCCTTATAAGCACATATCAAAGATTATGGGTTTTTATAGGGCTGGATATGCAAATGTTCTGTAGTAGTTTAAACTTTGTTATTATAAAAAATTGATATCTCACTAATTGGTTTTTACACCATTGAAGAGGTGCTAAAATTGGTAGGCAAGAAATTTCTAGCCATAAGTGGGAAAGAATAATTTTGAGAATCACCATATGCTTTGAGAAATTCAGACATTATAACACAAGTCCAAAAAAAGTCAGAACTCAGTTTTTCTATTATTTTAAAAACACAGATTCATTACAAATGCTGTAAATGTGCTAAAAATATGCTTGCTAATTCTAAAAAGTCTAAAGTTGCTACTTCAGTTTTTAATTTTATAGACTCAGCTTCTTGCCTTGACTACTTTTTGTATGCAATTTATACTGACACTTGTGTGTTGAAAGATGTAGAACAAAGATAAATTTTGTGATAATTTGTGTACTCTTGAGTCAATGTCTGTGTCACAAACTGCATTCTGTATATTCAAGATATATAGATTCAGTCCATAAAGTTGTCCTAGGGAATAGAAGGTCTTGAACTAAGTTGTTTAATAACTCAGTGTATCTTAAATAAATTATTTGTCAAAATTAATAAATAACTGTCAATTCATGAGGAAATATAAAAGTTCACTAGAAATACTAGAAACTAGATATATTTTTCTACTTCTATAATTGATTAATTTTTATTCTGTTCCTGACATTCTGAGAATCAATTGTAGTAAATAGGGCATGTATCATTAAATAGGAATATGTAAATATGTATGGTATATACACAATAAATATAGTATAGTTTATAGTAAATAGGAATGTAATAGTGACATAGTTTATATTCAAACACATATTTTCTATATTTTACTTTGTGACCAATGGACACACTTAATCTATAGTGTTTAAAGTATAATCAGAGCCAAGCATGGTGGCCCATGCCACAATCCCAGCAATTTGGGAGGCTGAGATAGGAGGATGGTAAGTTTGAGGCCAGCATAATCAATTTAGTGAGGCTTTAAGCAACTTAGTGAGACCCTGTCTCAAAATAAACATATAATAAATAAAATAGAAGGGGCTGGGCATGTGGCTCAGTCATTGAGCATCCCTGTACTCAGTCCCTAGTATGAATGAATGAATGAATGAATGAATGAATGAATGAATGAATGAATGAATGAACGAACGAATGAATTAACTGTTATGCTGGAACTCACCTACCATTTTATCCTCATTCCCAGTAGGTTCTAAAGAACTGTGTTCAAGGACCCACCTGTAGCCTTCTACAGCCAGAAATTTCTATTTAAGTAACAGTTTTCATTTCCTCATCTCCTTCATAGGATAGGAAAATACAGGTACCTCATACAGGTGGAATGAAAAGGCTTTCTATTTACACCAGAATTCTCTTGTGCCAGGATACTTAATATCATTGTATTTACTTGCCAGATTATAGTCCTGGTAACATTCTAAATTCTGTCTTCTCTTTTGAATCCAAAGTTGCATCATTTCTTGGCCATCAAATCTAAAACTTGAATATTACTGTGATCTTCTTTTATGCACACACATACAGATATTTATGATTTCCCTTTACGTTTTGTTCTTCCTTTGCGTTACCACTGATAGCATTTCAGTGTGTAGTTGTCACAATGTCTTTGGTTATTTTTACTAATCTCTAAATTACATTTATACATCTCTCTCTCCTAAACCATTCCACTTGAAACCAGTTACTGAAGTGAATGCTTCCAAACCAATAATGGCTCAAATATTCCCTCCCAGTGCCAAATCCAGGAAGTTTTTAGAAGCTGTCTTATGATCAATGTTGAGAAGAATTGTAAGGAACTGCAAAAGAGGAAGAAAAATTAATAAATATAATAAGAGCAAGGAGGAAATAGGACAGATGAAAACACTTTGAAAATGTCAATAAAAATATCAAGTCAGAAATTATTTTACTGAGAACATTGGTAATATTGTTTTGTAATAATTCATAAACCATCCCTCATAGAATGTAAAGGCCACTGTAAACTTGCTTTAAAACATATGCTTCTTGGGCTGGGATTGTAGCTCAGCGGTAGAGCGCTTGCCTCGCATGCGTGAGGCCCTGGGTTCGATCCTCAGCACCACATACAAAGCAATAAAATAAAGACATTGTGTCCATCTACAACTAAAAAAATATATATATAAACAAAAAACACTCATATTAAAAAAAAAAACATATGCTTCTTTATGCTAAGTGCATTATTTGAGAGATTCCAGAAATAGTTCCAATTTGTTCATTTAATCAATAAATATTTTTGAACACTCACAGTATTTCAGGAGGTTAGGTTATATATTTTAACTGAAATTCCTCAGTTTTTCATGTACAAACTTTGTTTACACATTAAAATTTTAAGATATGACTCCTTCCTAAAGTCTTAATTCTGAACCTACAAACACAAAAGAGGATCATCCATTTTATTTATGATTCTATTTATACTGTTGATCGTTGTATATTCTTGCATTTCTGGGTAAGAGTTTATTAAATTGATTTATTGAGGTATAATTTAAATTATACACAATTTACTAATTTAAGTCAGTGTGTTATTTTTGTTTGTTTTTATCTACAGGATTGTGTAGTTATCACCACAATCTGGTATTATTTCAACACAACAAAAAGAAATCCCATGCACATCTGCATCCCTAATCCTTTTCATTTCTCACCCTCATCCTAGGCAACAATTAAAATATTTTCTATAAAGTCTTATGCTATAAAAGTTGTTTTCTTGTTTTCAGCAAGCTTCCAGGATGATAAGGAATAGATAGGCATATAAACAACATCTCAAAAACCATGAGAATCTCTCCCCTTGGTCTTCTGAACACAACAGAACATGCAAGCAATCAAGAGACATGAATGAAAGATTTGTTTGATCTCATAAAAGAAAACAAGAGGTAGAAAATCCAGGGTGGATTTTTCATCTCATGAAATTACTAGAGACTCCTGCTCCTATTTTTCTTCTCCACTATTGTTATGTATGATTTCCTTTCCTGTGGTCATCTTATGGGCCAACATGCAAGCACTGGCACCTGAGGAAGAAACAAAGATGAAAATAACAATGTTGAAAGGATCTCTTTCTTCCCTGACTTCTTAGCTAGTTTCCACTGGCCGGCAGTGAGTCACATGAAATCCAGGTGGAGGAGAGTTGTGATATTAAGGGTTTGTGAGTACCTCAATTTACAACAAATTAAAATCAGGACTGACATTTAAGAAATTAATTGGATAAGTAATTAGATTTTATTAATTAGAAATACATACTGGACTCTAAGGAAGAAAGAAGAATGGAATCTTTTTTTTTTTTTTTTTTTTTTTT
>PVHX01016493.1:0-43084 GCA_004024805.1 Geosciurus inauris | reverse complement strand
AGACCAAGTTTGGTCATTAATTAGCCTTCTTGTTAAAAAGAAAACAGTGCTCCATTCTGGTAAATACTAGCCATATTGACATGATTTTCTAAATCTGATTACTTGATTTCTAATTAATGTTTCTTAAATACAGTCATTGAAATGATAATTCATCCTAGTTTGACAGAATGTACTGAATTTTCCCTCATTGGCAGTCTGACGTGCCGGAAGGAGTCATAAGGGTCCATGCTCCGCTTCTCTCTAAAGTGTCCATGGCCATTCAACTGAATAGTGAAACCAAAGCCAAAGACATATTGGCGAAATTTCAATATGAAAACAGGTGAGTGAGCGTGAAGGAAGGTTACTTCACAAGGAAGATGGACTTGTATCGTATGAGTTACTTTTCAGGCACCTATAAATTTGGCCATTTGAAAAAGGAGAACTGTTATTTTGGGAATTTTACTGGAAGACTATAAAGGTTAAAGTAGATAAAACTCAAACACAAAAGTTGTTTTTTAAAGGAGATTCTACAAATGGGGTTCTTCAGAGTTACTCTGTATCTTAGTTGCTTCATTAATTCAATGAGTTATATATTTTATTAGAATGAAAAAAAGTACAGCAAGTTAGTTTTGTAGATATCTTGATAGTTTTCCAGGAGTATCATTACTTTAGACTTTCTTATGGGTACCGTAGTTGTTCTTTTCCTGAAAACATACTAATGTACTACCAATAATCCTTAGACTCAGAATAATACTTAGATTTTAGATATCTGCCATCAATAACCACAAAAAATCAGAATCCTTTTTTGTCTAGGAATGCTTACTCAAGGATAAACATTTGTCTTGAGATTTTCAAATGATGAGTAGCGTATATATAGTTTGATGGTCTCTACTAAAACTAATGGCTATCCTTAAAAAGCATTCCAGTTATATTAAAAAAGGAGTAGCTGTACTAAGCAAAAAGAGCCATTTCTAAAAGTGTACATGTAATATGATTCCATTTATATAGCATTTTTGAAATGAAAAAGTTCTATAAATGAAGTATAAATTAATAGTTGCCCTTAACTTAGGGTGATTGTGGGAGGAAGATAGGTATCGTTATGAAAGGGCATCATGAAGGATGCTTGTGGAATTGAAACTGTGCTTTTGGACTCCACTGTAATGGTGGTAGGTCAACAAACATCTGTAACATTGTACAGAACTTAATTCACACAAAACTGAGCACAAGTCAGGCTGGGAGATGTGAATGAGATAGGTGTGTTTTATCAACATCAATATCCTGATTACAGTTTTGCAAAATGTCACCATTGATGAGAACTGGGCAAAAGTACATCATTTTGTACAACTATATGTGGAGCTACAATTATTTCAAAATAAAAATTTCAGTTAAAAGAATAAACAAGAATAGCTACCCAGTGAAAGTCATCTGTTATGTTAGAAGTCAGGATGGTGGTTTTCTGGTGGCAGTGGGAAGGCATAGTGAGAAAGCATGTGGGGGCCTCAAGGCCTTCTTTAGACCTGGGTGTCAACCACATGGTGTGCTTCCTTTGAAAATTGATCAAGTCATATACTTGTGATTTGTGTGCTCTATGTACACACAAACACACTGACACATTTATGTAAAAGCTTACATTAAAAAGGAAAAGAAGAAGGCTGGGGCTGTAGAGCATTTGCCTACCATGCGTGAGGCAGTGGATCTGATCCTTAACACTGCAAAAATAAATAAATAAAATAAAGCTTTGCTGTCCATCTACAACCACAAAAAGAAATTTCAATAAAAGGAAAAGAAGAGTAGACAGAAACCAACAGGAGCCCTGAACGTTTACTCCTCTCTGCTGCTGGCACAGGCACCCAAAATACTGTAGAATACCTCCAAGGAAGTCATATAGACTTGAAATGGCATTCCAGGAACTTGAGCATCCAATAGATTCCTACTTTCTTTCATATATTACAAAACTGCCTCTGTATTCTCAAGTAGACCTTTTGTAGAAGGAAAATATTTCTAATAAAATCAAATGAGAACCAGTGACTACAGATAGACACAAATCCTTTGAAACAACTTCAAAAGATCTTGTCCTGTCTGTTCTTCCATTAGAACTATGGATATCTCTATTTAAAAATTACAAACTGATGCCAGTTTTGTCTATTATACCAGGGACTTATTTTCTCTCTATTCACTGCTCTTTGTGCTTAAAGCACCAAAAGTGGGAAGGAGTGCTGTTCCTCCCAGGACCTCCTTAAACTAATACAACAGAGGAAGACTCTGAAAAGTGGAAAGAAAAGGCCTGAGAAACAACATGGTTGTGAGGTCTGAGAGCTTCCTTACTGCCGCTCAAGTATGCCAGACAGGCACTGCAGAAACCTGCAGCCTGGACCTTACCTCAGGCAGTTGATAGAGGCTTCAAGAAGAGCTTGTTCCCATAACTAAAGGACCTGGAATGGAATGCCTAACTATGGAGCACCTTTTGGGCAATACCTCCCCTACTCCAACCAAACATCATCAGAAAAATCACACTACTGCCACTTGTGGTTTCAGTGGGACCAAGTGGAGAACAGATCTTCCATCCCCCATTCAACAGAACTAAAGAGTGATCCCATTCCCAATTCGAGATAGTGCCAGCACTATCAGGGTCTTATAGTAAGCTGAGCCTCCACCTCCCCCCAGCAGCAGTTAGACTTAGGGAAGCACACCAATGAGGCAGCACAAGACAGGTTAGGCTCCACTTCCTCCCTCAGTGTCAGTAAGGCCCATTGGGGAGCTGAGCTTCCATCCCCACCCCCTTCAAAAGAACTGAACCAGACAGGTTGGTATCAAGCATTCCTGTTTTCTCCTGCCCCCAATATCTGCTAGGGCCAGTGGGAAGTTGAGTCTCAGTCTAACATCTGGTAAAACAGGTGGTAGGAAGTAGGAATGGCAGACACTATGCTATTGCCCCCTCTCCTTTGTTGTCACTGGACACCAGTGACAAACTGAGTTTCACCCTCCACCACAGCAACAAAGAAGTCTGTTTCAACCTCTTTTTACTCCTGCCCTAATGTCAGTAAAGTCTGGCAGGAAGCTCATCTTACACACCAAATGGAGGCAGAGTGGCAGTTGGTGTCCCAGTTTTACTGGGGCCCAGCAAAAGTCTGAACATACATGTGTCCACCTAGATCTGTGCTAAACCTCAACAGGAAGACTGCCTACTGGAAAATGAAGATCAGAGTTTCATAATGTAATATCCCAAATATAATACAAAATCATTTATTACAGGGAAATCGCAACAGGAATGAGAAAAGATAACAGATAGCAACATTTAACTGAATTAGCTGTTAGAATTATCTGACAAGGATTTTAGAACAACTGTCACAAAGAAATGCTTCAAGCAATTATGAATTCTCTTAGAACAAATGAAAACACAGAAAATATGAGTGAAGAAATAGATGTTATAAAAAAAAGAACCAAATGGAAATTATAAAACTAAAAAATGCAATAACTGAAATAAAAATCTTGCTGAATGGGCTCAGTTGGTAGTGGAGATAACAGAATACAGAATTAGAAAAATTAAAAACATATCAATAAAGTATATTTATTTTGAACAACAGAGAGAAAATAGACTGGAAAAAATAGCATAGCCTCAGGAACTTGCACAGGACTGTGACAAGAGCTAAATTTCCTATCCTCAGTATCCCAAAAGAAGAGGACAGAGTAAGACTAGAAAAGTATGTGGATAAATAATGATAGGAAGCTTCCCAAATTAGCAAAAGACATAAAACTACACACTCAAGAAGCTTAAAGAACCAAATGGGTAAGCTAAAGAAAATCATGCCAAAACAGTATAATTAAACATGTAAAAATTAAAGACCCAAGTGAAAAACTTGAAAGTATCCAGAGAGAAATGATTTCTTAAAGGGAGGCGTCAAGTCAGATCATAGTGCATTTCTCATCTGAAACTGTGAAAGAAAGAAATGCAATAATGTTTTTTAAGTACTAAAGGAAAAGATCCTTCAGCTTTCAATTCTGTATTCAAAAATATTGTTCAAGAAGGGAGGGAAGATACTTTCTCCAGTGAAGAATTTGTTGCCAACAAGCCTACTCATAAGTTCTTTAAACAGAAAGTTCTTTAACCAGAAAGGAAATGATAACAAGGCTTGATACATAAGAAAGGAAAGGAGAACATCACAATGGATAAAAAATTGTGCTAAATATGATAAACTGTTCAACTTCTCATGCATTTCCTGAATCGTGTGATGGCAGAGGCAAAGCTCTCACCATCTGACATGGTATTCAATGTGTATAAAGAATGCATATAAGACAATTATATTTTTAAATGATGAGGTTCCATACTGCTAAAATGGTCGTTTAAAGTGACTTGCAGAGACTTCCTTCCAAAAAGCAAAATATGTAAAGAGGGAAAAAGCAATTCTACCATTTACAAATCTGATTTAAGCCACATAATCAAGATAAACAGTGTAAGTCCTGTTGAAGTCGCCCTTTAAAAGATATGATGAAAGTAACACTTTATTTATGGTACATACATATTAGATGTTATATAACCTTAAATGTAAGGAAGTTTTGAACTATGCTACTGTATGGATGAAACTTAAGGACCTTATGAAATGAGGCAGTCCCAAAAAAGACATGTACTATGATTCCACTTTTATGAGCTAGTTAGAGTTCAAAATCATAGAGATGAAAAGCAGAATAGTAGTAGCTAGGGGGAGAGAGTAATGAGAAGTTTTGTTTAATGAACATAGATTTTCTTTTTTTGTTGTTGTCTTTTTAATTTGTTCTAATTATACATGACAGAATGCATTTTGATATATCATACATAAACAGAATATAACTTCTGGTTGTACATGATGTAGAATCACACTGGTCATGTGATCATATATGTACATAAGGTAATATTGTCTGATTCAGTTTTATAAGGTGAAATATTTGCTGGAGATGGATACTGGTGGTTGTAGCACACTATTATGAATATATATAATATCACTGAACTGGTATACTCCGCCCCCAGCCACTTGTAACCAATCTTCTACTTTCAGTCTCTATGAATTTGATTATTCTAGAAACTATTTTTTTGACAAATTACAAATGTAATTGAACAGAGGAAGGGTTGCCTTGTCAACAAGTGGTGCAATTAGGCATCCATAAGCAAATAAAAAAGAACCCTAAAAAACACCTTGAACTAAAATTCACACATCATACAAAAATTAACTCAAAATAGATCAGTTATGTTATATAAAATTACAGAACTTTTAGAAAATTACATAGGAGAAAGTCTTTGTGACTCGGGACTAATGAAGAGTTCTTAGACTTGACACCATGATATACAAGAAATAAAATTGATAAATTAGACTTATCAAAATTGAAAACTGGGCTGGGATTGTAGCTCAGCGGTAGAGCGCTTGCCTCGCATGCATGAGGCCCTGGGTTTGATCCTCAGCACCACATACAAAGCAATAAAATAAAGACATTATGTCCATCTACAGCTAAAAAAATATTTAAAAAAAAAATTAAAAACTTATTCTCTCAGAAACCCTAGGAATAGGATAAAAAGACATGCAAAAGACTGAGGGAAAATATTTGCAAACCATATATTCCACAAAGGACTAGTATCTAGAATACATAAATTAAACACTCAAAACAGTAAAAGCTGCAAACAATCCAATTTGAAAATGGGCAAAGGACATGGACAGACATTTTACCAAAGAGATTGTGAAGTCAGTTTTCTGTCACTATAACAAACACCTGAGAAAATCAACATACAGAAAGAAAAGGTTTCTTTTGGCCCACAGTTTGGAAGTTCTGGTCCATGATTCATTGGCCTCATTGCTTTTAGGCCCGTGACAACACATCATGAGCAAAACTGTTTACCTAATGGCCTGGAAGCTAAAAGAAGAGGAAGAAACTGGGGTCCCATAATCCCGATCCACTTCAAGGGGATTACCTAAAGACCTCCCACTAGCCCCAACCTCTTAAAGTTTCCTCACCTCCCAAAAGCACCAAGCTTGAGACTGAACCTCTAACACAGGTGTGTTTGAGTACCTAGAGCCATAGCAGAGACATACAGATGACATTTCACCAAAGAGATACGCAGATAATAGACATGCACCTGAAAGATGTTCAACATTACCCATTAGGGAGATAAAAATTAGAACCACAATGACATGTTATTACATACCTGTAAGGATGGCTAAAATAAAGTAGCAATACTAAATACTTACAAAGACACAGAGAAATTGGATCACCCCTACATTGCTGGCAGGCATATAAGATAATCCAATAACACCACAAAACAGTTTGGCAGTTTCTTCTAAAACTAAATATTCGGCAACTGTGACCCAGCATTCATACTTCTGAACGTTTATCCCAAAGAAGTGAAGACTTGTATTCATACAAAAACCAATACACACATATTTACAGCAGCTTTATTGATATAATGAAAACTGGATAAAACCCAGATGTACCTCAACAGGTGGATGACTAAACAAATTGTGCTACATGCACACCAGGGCATATGACTCAGCAAGGAAAATATAACAACTTGGTTAATCTCAGGATTTGTGCTGAGTGGGAGGGAAAAAGCAATACAAAAACATTTTGTGCTGTATATTTCCATTTGCATGGTATTTATGAAATTGTGCATTTGTAGAAATGCTGACTAGGATAGTGGTTGCCAGGGCAAGGTGGAGGTTAGGGTAGAATAGGGAGAGGAAGGTGAATGTTACCATAAAAAGGCAACAGGAAGGAGGGCTGTGGTGATAGAAATGTCCTGTGCTTTGACTGAATCCTGGTCAACATTCTGGTTGTGGAATTGCCCTGGAATTTTGCAACGTGGTACTGTTGGGAGAAATTGGCAAAGGGTATACAGGATCTGTCTTTATTATTTTTCACAGCTAAATGCAAATCTACAATTATCTCAAAGTTAATTAAATAGAAGAGGACATTCATCCTTCTTCCTCACAACAGAGAGGTGAGGGCAATCAGAAGTAACCAAGCTCCAGGTGGTTCCTGGAGTGGATGGAGACCAGCACTGGTCTTTTCAGGCTATTCTATCCCAGCATTCAAGTCTGGGGTAGAAAAATTGAGCTGGGCAATTGTTTTCTCTGACTTGCTTTTATTACAGGCAGAGACTTAGAAAGAAGTCAACTTTAGTTTGCAAAACGTAGAAATGTGACATGGGCTGAGCAGAGAATGCCATTCAATTTTTGGCAAATATAGAGATGAAACTTGACTTTTGAATTGTGGCCAACAAGTCATTATTAAACATGCAGCTGCTCCCTGGCCAGCCTTGATTTGCCAGCATCCGTTCCCTCCCTAATAGCGTGTTGACGGTTGTGGCTAGAATGGGCTCTCATGGTGCAGGCCACTGAGCATGCCATCTTGGTTTGGAATCATCCCAAATTATCTGTACTTCAACTTCTTTATCTGTGTCAAACAGAAAAAAGAAAATTGTTTTTGTCATGACTTTAGCTGTCATGGTTTTATGGAGTGTATTTCATCAAAACAGAATGAATTGTTTGTTTTCATGTTGTCTAATATGCAAATTTGCCTCAAATCAAGAAAGTTAAAATTGTATTGCCTTCTCTATTTTTAGTCATGGTTCATCAGAATGTATTAAGATTCAGAACCAAAGGTTATATGAAATTGGAGGAAATATAGGTAAGCATTCTTTAATAATTTCTGCTTCTGAATTCTATGATTACTCTAAAAGAAATATGTTGTCATTATAAAGATATATTTTATATATTATATATATTTATTTTGGATAAGAAGTCAAAATCAGTAAGTTTTCATTTTTTTTAATCTTATGTAAAAACGGTTAGATGACCTGTCTGCAATATTTTAAAATTTAAGTGAGACTATGTTAGTATGTGGAACAGACTTAGGTCTTGTTTCTCTTGAGGTTCATGCAAAACAAAGAGCACTGAGAACTCAGAGAAGCATGACACCCTTTTTCTTCAATTTTCCCATTTTAGCTCAGAGCCCAGGATCATTCCTCTGACTTCCCTGATAGGACTGGATCAAAAGAAAATCCCTTCTCCTTGTGCCTTTGTCCACGTCCTCTGAGCTCCATGCACTTGTCTGTGCCCCATGCACTTGTCTGTGCCCCAACTTGTGGCCTGCACGCCTCCTCCCTGGCTTCCCTCAGGGGTTCCTCTCCTGTCTGGTCGGGGCCTTGCTCCAGTCATGTCCCAGCCCTCTCTTGCACCATCCGCTTTTCCTTCCCATTGGCATCATTTTTGTTGGAATAAAAAATGTTGGTCATTTCTCTCACCTTCACAGAATTCTCTCTTGACCCCCTTTGGGTCTACTCCCATTTCTCTGTTCCATGTACAGCAAACTCCTTCTGTCAGTCAGTTATCTGTGCGCCCATTTCTTCTGTTTTCTCTTGAAACCACTCCTGTCAGGCCTCCCCCACCTCTCCAGCACTTCTCCAAGATGGACCTCCTGTCAAGACCACCAGAGAACTCTTACGCCATGAGATCCAGTCATCTCTTCTGTCTTTTGGGCTGTTTGAGGTCTTCTTTCTTGTTGATAAACACTTTCTTCTCCTGATTTTGAGGACAGTCTAAGCTTCTGACTTCCTTAGAATCCTTCAGTATTCTTACACAGTATTCTCAGCCCATCTCATGGCTTTAAATACACTTGTATGCTGATTCGTCTAACCTTGTACCCCAGGCTTCCCCTTGACTCCCAAACTAATCCCTCCAGTCACCAGGCTCAGTTTGCCTGGTGCTTTGTCTTTGCTCTGGCTTTTCCCAGGATAACGTCCCTCCAGATATCCTCGCCTTCCTCTCACCTCTATTCTAGTGAGGTCTTCCTGACTCCTGTACCCTCTTCCTGTACTTTCCTTGCTTTGTTTTTCTCTAATGTTCTTATCACCACTGGGTTGACTTTATATTTTACGTGTTTATTTACTGTATAAGTACCCAAGGGCAAGTGCATTGCCCCTGCCCCTAGAATAGTGCCTGGCACATCCTTCCTCTCTTGCTTTTGGGCATTAGTTCCACAAAGCAACAAAATGTCCAGTTCCTAAAATAAACGACTTGAATCTTCTCAGCCTTTCTCAAGTTACTGTCTGTAAAACTATTAGAGGCTATGTGTTAGCATTGGCTTATACCCAAAACAAGTTCTTGCCTTGTTTTTATAGTGTATGTATTAAAGCTAGAGAACGATGTGCCTGCAGAGGGTATGTCTGTTTCTCCACAATTCATATGAGATGTATTTGAATTATTTCAGTCTTAGAAAGTGAGGGAGAGAAAAAGGAAGCATTGCTAAGAAACTTCAAAATATGTATGCTTTTGGCTGAGAATTGTTGGCCTGAGTTGAACGTTACACACACATGAATGTGCATGCACAGGCAGAAGCATGCCCTCTTGAAAACATTCTTTGAATTTCCCTTTTTCTTAGGACAGCATTGCTTGGATCCAGATGCGTATATATTGGATGTATATCGTGTAAATCCTCATGCAGAATGGGTGATTAAGCCCCAAGCAAGTCTTTGAAGATGGCTGCTATCCTGTGTTCTATGCCAAGAAGATCCTACATTTTGTGGGGGAAAATAAGACTGCCTTGACATGTTTGTTCCCATAACCCTCTCCGTGTTTCTCAAGGAGTGGTATCTCCAGCTTTGTCAACTTGAACTGTAGAAGATGAGCTGGTTCACCACTTGAGCTGACCTTCCTCATCACGTTTCCTTGATAAAAGGAAAGTAAATGTGATCCTTCCAGAAGAAAGGCCAATGGAGAATACAGAACTCTGATCATTTCTAGTATTTGACTCTGCAGCAAAAATGAACTTGGCCCTGTGTCTGGAGATCGACAATACTTCTTGACGTAGCCAGTGATACCAAACACAAGAAGTGAAAAAGACCCTTTTTTATACTTGTGTTATATACATCTATTGACCTCTTTTGAGCATGAATGCCAGAAATAGCCTTACTTTCTGCCCTACAAAATAATCCAGATCTACTTTCCAAAGATAACTGGTTTATAAAGTGACACACTTTATCAATGCTCTGACTTGTCTCTGAATTGGGGGAGGAGGAACTTTGGTCTAAAGAAAACTGTGCTGTTAAGTATGTCGTGCCATGCTGTGATAACTGTCAACTTCCTGGTACAAATCGATGTTTCTATTATTGAGTATTGAAAACTGATTTTTTCTTTTTTGTCTTTTTTATTTCTGGTACTGGGGCTTGAACTCAGGGCCTCACACGTCCTAGGTAAGTGCTCTACCGCTGAGCTACACCCTCACCCATTTTAAAATTTTATCCTGAGACAGGGTCCCGCTAAGTTGCCTAGGCTGGCCTCCAACTTGCGATCCTCCTGTCTCAGCCTCCTCAATAACTGAGATTATAGGAGTGTGCTACTGCACCTGGCTCAGCATTGCTATTTTATAGCTTATTGTCTCATGAGCACAGATCTTCATTATAAAACTTATTTGAGAAAGGGTGTCTTATGCTCTCACAACCTTTGTTGTAGTCAGCAGGCAGAGCCTCCTTTCTCATCATGGTTATGGTGCTTAAGGAAATCCTCTCGTGTGTCAGGCACCAGTTTCCTTCACTCATGAAACATATCATGTCTTGCATTTCCTGCAGTCCCATCCGAAAACACAGAACTTCCTTTATCCAAGAGTGCTGAAAAATACCATTAGATCCAGGTTGTATAAGCTGTAAAAGGCTTTGCTTTTATTTATCAATCATAGACATGGCTAAGCTCTGTGGGTCAGATGATCAGATGGTGAGCTGAGAACTGTCTCACTACCAAGATCTTGCAGAGCCATTTTTCAGACTTGAAATTGGACAGAACACAGTCCTCGTTTTCTAATTTAGAACAAATCAGAAATGTGCTGAGGGACTGGACAGTGCTGCCTTTCATCTTGAGATTGCAGATATGGTCCTCGTAGGCTAGCCCAAAATGGGACAGAGTTCTCATTTATTCCAGGCATGTATTCTAACTCGGAATTCAGATTGAGATTTTGATGGATTTATACCAGTTTAAATAAGATTTAAGGTGTAAACCACTCTCTCATAATTCAAAGCTAAATCACAAATGCATAAAAATATTTATTTATTTATCAAGTCTCAAAACAATGTGATAAAATTCGAAGTGCATATATGGAAGAAATCTTTTATATGCTGCATTATGCCTTGATGCCTATACAAAACATTACTTATACTCAGCATGTAGATAATTGCATTTCTAACCTGTAGGATTTTGTTATGCTTTTATAGGAGAAACAATGATCCATTCATTTGACTTATTTGAGAGTTTTTATTTTCTTTACCTGAAAACCCATTAGAAACTAAATATAAATGGTTTATCTTCATTCCTACATTTCACCGGTTTTCAATGTATGGCTAATGGCATGTGAGTTTACATAATGAATTCCAGAGTCTAGGAAAAAAATGCTTTTATCATGTTTGCAATTCAAGCAACAGAAGTAAACATATGACCTTAGGTAGTTGCCAAATCCCAAGACATAAGATGGCAGTAATTTCTGTCCACATGTGGAAACAACTTTCAATAGCTTCCTTACACATCTATTGATACCTGAAAACTGATCTTTTTCATTATGTTTCCTCTCATTAGAACAGTTAAATTCTGTTTATATGGAGAATTCACAGATCTATTCATTTAATTCTTATTTCGGAGTTTTCATGTCTTTTGACTGAAAGCACCTGAGGTCTTACACAAAGATTCTAAATGTTTTCAGATTTATTCCAACTTGTCACCATCCTTACATTCAAAAATGCCTGTCATCTTAAGTAGTGAAAGATCTTTTTCCTTAGCAAAAAATTTTTTAAAAGTTCAGTAACCAGTGTGTAAAAACAGTGTTTAGACAAACAAAAGGAAAGTCAGATAGCCTGCTTGTAAATACTGTTCTGACCCTCACCCCATCCCAAGTGTTCTTGGTACACAATTAGGAAAATAATATCCTCCAGGAAAGTAATTACAGGAAGTTAACGTTTATTAGCACTCATTCAGGAAAATTCCTAGAGCTGTCTCATTGTTTCCTCCATTCTGCAAAAGCTCACTTGGGAACATGATTCTTGGAGTCAATCTTTGAACAAACTGGAATGTCAGTTCTTTACAATGTATATACAGTATAAACTACCTCACTTGCCTTTCTTGGAAAAAAACTAATAGACTTTAACAATTTTTGTTACAAACTGTCTTAGTCATATTATTTAAGTCACTTCAGTTAGCTTGCCATGTACATTTATTAATATACATTTAATGATGTAAGATATTTTTACCAAAGTTTAAAACCAAAATACTCTGTAACTGTGACCTGTGGTATACTCTGAGAACATCCGTGTCCCTTAGTGATTATCTTGTGTTTCTAATCACACAGAGGTACAAGTTTTCAGAAGCAGGAATGCCCATGCTTTCTTTCAGACATTTGGAATTGCTGTCCATGTAGTTCATCTGACTGAAAAGTAACATGAGAGTAAAACATCCCTTCACTTACTTCACATACATATTACTTGCCTAGTCAATATATTATGAGATTAAATAGTTCCCCTGGCAGACATTTTTCAACTGTTTTCCATAAATATATCACAATAAAAAATAAAATGACATGGTTTAAAATATTTATTTCAAGCATTTCAACAGTTTTACACACACACACACACACACACATAATTTTAAAATAACATCTTTCAGGGGCTTTCCAACAATTTTCTCAAACTCTGTAAATTGAGAAATCTTATGTTGCTGGAAAATGCCAATGTATGTTTCTCCTGTCTCAAAAGTTCATATTGACTCTTGTTCCTTCAGTTTTTATTGTTGTGTAGAATGAGTATGTTGCATTTTATCCCTAAAAATAAAGAGAAAAAAACAAAAATATTCTCACAAAAATTCTTATGTTCGACTAGTCTAAGGACACAGCGGTGCCAGTGGAAAATACAGGAGTTTTCAAGTCAGAAGGTTTGTGTCTGAGCCCATCTCTTTCAGGAACAACATGGTCTTGTGCAAAAGCCACTTGGCACCATGGGAACAGTGGTTGGTTAAAAGTAAAGGATAGATTCACTTGAATAAGCAACTGTTTCCTAAATATGTTTGTTAGTGCTTTGTCTATGCAGGGGTTTTTTTTTTTTTTTTTTTTCTATTTTTTTAGTTGTTGATGGACACAATGTCTTTATTTTATTGCTTTGTATGTGGTGCCGAGGATCGAACCCAGGGCCTCACGCATGCGAGGCAAGCGCTCTACTGCTGAGCTACAATCCCAGCCCTATGCAGGTTTTTAATACATGATTTAAATACAAAATGACTTGTAAATACATGATTTATACACACACATATACATACATACATATACAATCTTTTCCATAAATACAGAAAAGACTTTTGACAAAATTTAAAACCAATTTGTGAATTTTGTTTTTGGTGGTACTAAGGATTGAACCTAGGGCCTTGTGCATGCAAAGCAAGCATTCTACCAACTGAGCTATATCCTCAGCCCCAATTTGTGAATTTTAATTCAGCATTTTATTATATATATTGTCCAAGAAGCAAAAAGTAGAAATAAAAGGCATAAAGACTAGAAAACTGTAAATGGTCTATATTTTTAAATAGTATGTGATCACTTGTATTATTTATATAGAAAACCCTCAGACATCTTAAATATTAATGAGATAATTTAGGAAGGTCATGGCATATGAGATCACTGTATAAAATTCAATTTATTTTTATACTAGCAACAAAAATTGGGAAATGTTTTTAAACTTCCATTTACTACAGTACCAAAATTTGTAAAATACCTACAACTACGTTTAACAAAGTATATGCAAAACATGCCTGTTAAAAGCTACAAATGTTTCTATAGAAGTATAAAATACAGGTAAATAAATATATAGATTATACCATGTTTCTGGATGAAAGAGAATTGGCAGGATATTAATTCTCCACAAATATATATATAGATTCAGTGCAATCCCAGTCATCAAGTAGGTTTGTTTTTTTGTTTTGTTTTTTTGGTAGAAATTGCCAAACTAATGATGAAACATATATAGAGATTCAAAGGATCTAGAATATTTAATCTTACCAAAAGGAGCCAAGTTCTTAGAATAAGTTATTTTAAAGCTTAGCACAAAATTAGAGCTCTTAAAACACTGTGATGCAGAATAAGTATCCATGAGTTCATCAGGGAAACACAGTAACACAGATAGAAGCATCCATTTGATTTTTTAACACAGCAACCCAGTAGGGAAAGAAACTCCAACAGATGACCCTAGAACAACTGGATGTCCAATGAGGCAGGCAGGCAGGAACAAAGAAAGGACAGGAGTGGATCCCTTCCCGTGACACAAAAATTCACCCCAAATCCAAATCCATGAGGCTTTCATTTAAAAAAAAAAAATGTTTTTTTTAAAGGTGCCTTGGAGCTAGAAGTAGGCAAAGATTTCTTCAGAACAAAATGCAGCACATGGACAAGGCTGATAAAAGAGACTTCAGCAAAAGTTAAAATCACTGCTATCCAAAGACAGCTTGAAGAAATCGATAAGCAAACCACAGCTTGGGGAAAGTATATTTGTAAAGCATGTTTAACAAAGAGCTAGGATCTAGGATATGTAAAGAACTCATTAATAAAAAGGCAAACAGCCCAATTTTTAAAAATGAGTGTAAGGCTTAGAAACAGACCCTTCTTAAAAGAGATGCAAATGGCTCACAAGCATGTGAAAAAGTATGCAACATATTGAGTCATAAAATGCATGCTACAACTTGCAATGCCACTGCATGTACTCACCAAATAGTCCAAGTTAAAAAGACTAATCTTGACAAGCATGGAAGAATCCGAACTCTCAGACATTGTCAATGGCAGTGTGACCTGAGAAAAACCAATACTGAATGATCACATTGTACTCTATAAATATGTGCCATTATTATGTGTCAAGTAATAAAAACCATTAACATAAAAAGAATCAATTGATACAGACAAGAACATGAATGTCGGGCTGGGATTGTAGCTCAGTGGTAGGGCGCTTGCCTCCCATGCGTGAGGCCCTGGGTTCGATCCTCAGCACCATATACAAAGCAATAAAATAAAGACATTGTGTCCATCTACAACTAAAAAAATTAATAAAAAAAAAAGAACATGAATGTCAGATTTCAGAAACATAATGCAGAGTGAAAGAAGCCGAGCCAAAAAGTCTACAGACACACAGTATAAAGTGATTCCATTTTTTAAAAAATATTTTTATTTGTTTCTGGATCTTTACTCATTTATTATTTTTTATATGTGGTGCTGAGGATCGAACCCAGTATGCTAGGCAAGCACTCTACCACTGAGCTATAGCCCCAGCCCAAGTGATTCCATTTATATGAAATGTTAAGACAAGCAAAACTGAACCATGGTGAGGGGGAAATCACAAAAATATCACTGCACATGGTGGGAATGGAGGATGACTGGAACAGGCACGAGGGCCCTCCCTAGGGAATGGCAACATTCTCCATCTGCACTGTCCAACCCCGGACCACTAGCCACAAGTCCTACTGAGCATTTGAAATGTGACCAGTCTGAAAGCAGGTGTGTTCTAAGTGTTAAATACACACCAGGTTTTTTTTTGTTTTTTGTTTTGGTACTGGGGATTGAACTCAGGGGCACTCGACCACTGAGCCACATCCCCAGCCTTATTTTGTGTTTTATGTAGAGATAGGGTCTCACTGAGTTGCTTAGCGCCCCACCATTGCTGAGGCTGGCTTTGAACTTGCGATTCTCCTGTCTCAGCCTCCCAAAGTGCTGGGATTACAGGCGTGTGCCACTATGCCCAGCTACACACCAGGTTTTGAAGACTTCACGGGGAAGAAAGGATGTAAAATGTCTCATTAAGACATTTTACTATTGGTTGCATGTTGAATGCTAATATTTTATTGGCTTAGCTAATATATTAGTTAAATAAAATTTGGCAGTTTCCTTTTACTTTGGCTATTAGAAGAGTTAACATTATATTTGTGGCTCACATTATATTTTCATGGGACAATATTGATCAATATTTTGATAGGATGTTAGGTGTATGCTTTTTTCAAAACTCAGTGAGTGTTTAAGACGTACATTTCCTTATGTGTAAATGTCACCTCTGAAGAAAAAATCGGCAAATAATATATAAATATTTAACTTTAGGTAATGAATGGTATGCACGCTGAGATATTCAGGATAAATTTTACAGGTGTCTGCAATTTATTTTGCAACATGTTTAAAATTAATAGGTAGAAGGATAGATTAGTACCAGGCTAAATACATTGAAGTATTTATGGTAGAATGCTGGTGGGTTATGCTAGTGTTCAGTATAATATTCTCTATGCTTGAATTTTTTCGTAATAGAATTTTGAAAATTTAAAAGTTCTAAAAATTTAATATGGCTTTGACCCAAATTTCTTAGCTGGCACACATTATGTACACTCTCATATGTGAACTTGTACCTAAGGACAACTCACTTAAATGACTGCCCTTCCATCTTGTGCCACTGCTTTTGAGCACTGTTGAGCTGCAGGCCTGTCCTGGGGCATAACTCATGTCCTTCCATGACAGGGGCTTTTCTTTGTCTTACTCCACACCTCGCAGAACACCAATCTAATCACATAACAATCTGCATACAGAAGCTCCCAAATCAATAAGAGTACATCATTATTAATAGTGAATTCACAAATTTAAAATCTGAGGCTTAACAAGATTGTGGAGGCTATTTCTGTGGTTTCATAATTTTTTCAACGCTTTGCTTCAGAGGGCACCAGTTCCACAACAGGTATCTTAGAAATAATTACAATGTGATCCAGTTCTACAAGGTAATACACAGTTATTCATTTTCAATTATATTTCAGTCACATTTTCTCTAACCCCACAGCTCTTGATTCAGCAATGAAATAGTTCAAAAAGTATGGTTTCATAATATCGTTAATAAGCACAAAATATATTGAAAACAAAAGTATCATCTTCTACATCAATCAAGTTAACATCATCACCTCATGCCATTTTGTTCTGAGTTGAAGGCCAAGAAGTTCCCCGATGATAAAGAATCCCAGGATGCCATGATTAGAGCTCTCTATTTGAAGGAGTGTAAGAATGGACAGGTTTCCTGAGCGCCCTTGGGCGTGATACCCCAGAACAGCAGCTTAATCTTTTGGACACCGTGTAAAACCACTAGACAAAGCTGTCAAAGTGCTCATCAAGGAGCAAGACAGGGCTGAGCATGGTTGTCGTCCTCCTCAGGAATTCACAGGGAAGGGTGAATCTGAGGAATTATTTTTATTGGTCTTTCTGTGCTTGCAAGAGCCACAACCTCATATCAGTACATTGCTCTACTTAAGTTGAGGATAAGATTTTCTTTCAAGAGAGAAAGGTTACAAAAATCATAACTTGAAAGCATATATAGGCATTATCAGATCCATCATTGTTTTACTAGAAAGCAATGCTCTCCAGCTAGCCAGGTTCCCAGGGGAAAGGAGCCAGAAAGTTGAAGTCAGATTTCCACAGAGGCAGAGAAAGTTATGTTTACCCTTTATTTCAGTCCTCCTACTGCATGATTTATTTCCAACCCACTTAACATATAAATACATATAAAAGTGATATACAAATACCATCAGGATTTAACTTTTTCATTTAGACAGTATGTCCCTTACATCTCTAGACTGATGCAATTATTACATGTCCAATTAATTTTAGTAGGACTCATTTTTATCATGGGGATTATGGGCATATTTATATTAAATAACAGCACATGATAGTGTTAAATACATCAAATCATAGTACAGCATAACTTATACAATTTAGCAAAAGTGTCCCTTTTTAAGCATTCCAAACTTAGCATGTTACCAACTATATTTCAAAATCCATCCCACCCATTGAAAAAAATAAACTCATTATTATTAGCAAGTTTATCTTTCATCTTGAGTTCCTCAAATCTAAAATTTTAGAGCCTCTTGACAACTTTCTCTCGGCATTTTCCATGTCAACTCAGTGGTAAATTTGGGGATGATCAAGTTTGAAAGCAGTACAACCAGTCATAAGGAACACAAACATGGCTAGATTCTTCTGACTTGCACTTTTTTAAAGTTTTATTTTATTCTTATTTGGTACATAAAAATTGTACCCACTTATGGATGCAGTGTAATGTTTCAATATGTGTATACACTGGGTAATGATCTAATCAGGGCAGTTAGTATATTCATCACTACAAACATTTACCATTTCTTTGCAGTAAGAACATTCAAAATCCTCTCTTCTAGCTATTTCGAAATACATTGTTGTTAACTATTGTTGCCCTCCTGTACAATAACAGAACACCAGAACTTACTCTTCCTATGTACCTGTAAGTTAGTAGGTAGATCAGCCTCCCTCCCACCCTCTAAGACCACAATTCTGTTCTCAAGTTCTGAGAGAACAACCATTTTAGATTCTATGTGTGAATGAAAGCACTTCTAAACATTTACAATATCACTGTTTGGGGGTTTTTCTTGTTTGTTTTTTGTTTTTGGTACTGAGGAACCCAGGGGCACACTACCAGTGAGCTACATCCCCAACCCTTTTAATTTTTTGAGTCAGGATATTTTTGTTGAATTGCTTAGGGCCTCACTAAGTTGCTGAGGCTGGCTTTGAACTTGCAGTCCTCTTGCTCCAAAGTCACTGGGATTTCAGGTGTGTGCCACTGTGCCCAATCATTTAGACCCCCACCTTCTGCCTCCCCAACAGTTCCATCTTTAATTACAGATACCTTCATTCTGATTTTCTAGTATTTGTCACCAGAGACAGCAGAGGGTTTTGATCTGTATCAAATCTCGCAGTTAAGGCAGTCTGAGCTGCGCAGAGGGGTGGCTGTGGTTGTGTTGTTGTTGCTGTTGTAAAGTTGTGTTGTTGTTGGAATTCTCCAGAAGACAGAAGGGACAGAGGTTCTTCAGATTGTCCCCCTACCTAGGGAACAGGGCCAGAGTGGGGCTCTAAAGCCTTGGTCTGCTTCCCAGACGCCCACAGCCCGGTTCAAGACTGGGAGCAGGACCTCAGTCTGGCTGGGTGTGGCAAGAGAGGCCGAGGACACATTTCCCGGTCTTCTTTCATGTGTGGACACCATGCCCTGGGCCTCACCACGAGGCTGTTCTAAATATGGGTGTTAACCACGGTGGGTCTACATCTGTCCCCTAACAACTCAAAGGCCTCCTGGTCCTTATCAGTGCTTCAGTGGAGGGTAGGTGAATCGACCATGTCTTTTTGAGTCTCTGCCTGGGGCACCCCATGCAAATATAGCTTCTTTGCATAGAGACATTGCCATCCCTCAGGGATATGGCTCCTGACTTTTGGCACATAGAACAGACCCCAAATGATAACCAAGATGATGCACCTTCCCCATCCTTTTGCTTTTGTGATGGATCCAATTGATAGGTTTGGAAGGATAATGGAAATTGACATCCCATGGTACAGGTTTCTGCCCTGTTCCATTTGGGGAGAGGGCAGGGGTAACTGAGGATTGAACCCAGGGGTGCTTTACAACTGAGCAACATCCTCAGATCTTTTTATTTTTTATTTTGAGATAGGGTCTCCCTAAATTGCTGAGGCTGGCCTGGAACCTTTGATCCTCCTGCCTCAGCCTATGGAGTCGCTGAGATTACAGGCATATCTTACTTACAAACTTTTGTGTTAAAACATCAGCACATGCTTGGTGGTGGTTGTGCATTTGACTAATATTTTAATCCTCGCACAGCAGTGGGCTTTGCTCTACTCCTTGGCTCCATGACCTCAGATGACACATTGGAAAGTCTTCTCTACATGTAGCTTTCACTCTGTGACACTGCAACAAGCTGACAGAACCTCAGCCATAGAACTGGACCCATAAACTGTAGGAGTTCTGCTCAGCAAATGCAACTGTTAGTGAAAAGGCAAGATATAGATTGGGGAAAAAATGTGCATATAAGCACACATATAATAGCCAAAATATGTAAAGAGCTCTAACAAGTCAATTTTAAAGACAGCTAAATTTATTTTTAATGGCCAAATGACTAGAACTAACACTTTACAAAAGTTAGTCTGCATAAAAAGATACTCAGCATCGTCAGTCATCAGAGAAATGCTAATTAAATCACAATGTGATAGCACTACCTGATCTCAAGAATTCTCAAAATTAAAAAGACATACAATACCAAGTTCCACCAAGGACATGGAGCAACCAGCATTTTCCTCCGGGCCTGGTGGGAGGGTAAAATAGAACCCCTTTAGACAACTGGCAGTATACTAAAAACATAATCTTGTACCTACCCTATAATCTAGATGTTCAACTTCTATGTATTTACCCACATAATGGATATGAAAATACATATGCATATTAATGTTTATTGTATTTTTATTCATAATAGACTAAACCTGGGAAATGCATTAATTCATATAATTAATTCATATAATAAAGTGGTTAATTCATTTAATGGAGTACTACTTGACAATAAAAAGGAATAAATTTAAACTACATGCAACAATGTGAATTCATAAACTTCCCTGCATGACAAAAATCAAATGTGGAAGAATACACACTGACACTGTAAAGACTAGAGAACCAGAAGGAGATGAAGTAAAGCCCCTTGGCAAGGCTTTATTGAAAATACATGCTCTCAGGCCAAATCCACCCGTCCATCAGAGTGCGTCCAGGAGAATGGCGCTGGGGCTCCAGTGTAGGGAGAATTCAAAAGGCCTGGTCAGGAAGGGGAGGGCTTGGGGGCAGGAAGAGAAGGCCAGAGTCCTTCCTGGATAGGTCAGGAAAACCCACTGATTGACAGGAGGCGTGTCTACTGGTGACTGTCAGCATCTGGCTAGCTGTTCCTTTTTGCAGCTGCTGACAGAACTATCTCAGGTAAGACAGGGCTCCTTGCAAAATCTTAGCAGACTATTAAATAGATTAGGTCCTCATTTATTTAAAAGATCACTCTGATGTAAAAGTAACTTAAAGCCTTATTGATGATAGGTACAATTATAAAACATTAAATGATATAAATTGATACAAGTTCATTTTGGAGAACATCAGCTTGGTATAATGCTCTTTTACTTTAAACCTTGTATATCTGAAAGAAATGAACACATTTAATATAAAAATAAAACTGGTAGCACCATAATTGCATTGATATTGTTTAACCATAGTTATATAAACCCCAATTTTTGGAAGTTAGTTTTCCCAAGTGACAAAACCCGACAGATGCAAGAAAGTTATCTTATTAAGAGCAGAACACCACTTTTTTTTTTGTTTAATCACAGTTGTAAGCCTTTTGATCAGAAACATTCTCTTTCCTTCTAATAAATACCACATTTAGAATCTTTAATTCCTTCTGTTCATATCCCAAAGCAATCCTTGTAAATTTGTTGAACTTAGGCAATAGTAGAAACCTTTAAAACTTCATATAGGAATCCATAAACCTTTGTGTTTACTCAATTTAAATTGAACCTTTTAAATCATGCAGGGTGGTTGGTCTGGCAGCCCATAGATGAGCGAGAGAGAGCTCTGGTGGTCTGTGGCTGCAGCACCAGTCCGCCCAAGGGGCCTGCCTGCAGAGTGAGAGACGCAGGAATGCAGGGTGGGTGGGCCTCGCCCAATGCTCTGTCTCTGCCCTCCCCTGACCGGTCCCTTTAATTGGACATCTTGGACCCTGATCCAACCTAACAGACACTATCATTGACCTAATGTTACGAGAGTCCTAAGCCAGAGGCCTGACTGTGGGGCTCCCAGCAAAACTGGTGCATCCACTTGTCCCAAAAAGCAGAGAAAGAAATGGTAAAAAGCAAGAAAGGGAACTAATTGATATGGTCATATTAGGAAGACAGAGTGAGACCCAGCCCTGTCTTCAGGGTGCTGATGGGAGCTTTAGTCTTGAAAGGAGGAAGAATTGGGATGGGGTGTGCGAGGGTGAAATTAAAAATTAAACAGTTTTGGGGGCTGGGATTGTGGCGCAGTGGTAGCGTGCTCGCCTAGCACGCGTGAGGCACTGGGTTCGATCCTCAGCACCACATAAAAACAAAGATATTCTGTCCACCTAAAACTAAAAAATAAATAAATAAATATTTTAAAAAAAAATTAAACAGTTTTGGTCAAACTGCTCTGTTTGATCATTATTTCAGTTTGGGTTCTGTGAGGTGGTGCTGGAGAAGTCTTTACCACTTGAAGGGGACACTTTCCACTTGTTGCTCAGGATGTTTAATGATCAGACCTGTGACTCTGGGCAACTGTGAATTCTAGAAGGAAATTTTCAGGCAGTACTACAAGGGTCTGATGTTGTAAAAGCTGGTTGAATGTCTACAAATCTTGTCTCCATCTTGAAGGGGATGAGACTAGGTTAGGTAAATTTAGGACTAATAAACTTCATATTACCAATTTTTAGGTGAACACTCCTTAAATTATTAACATGCCTATGTGCAGAGCTAAGCACATCAACCCAAAGTTTAAGATAATAAAGGAGACATGCAAAATGAGCCAGAGATGCCAAGCTATTTCCTGCTTTATTTACCCTCAGGGCACCTACAGGCCTAAATGAAGTGATTGTTTTTAGCAAAAAGCATCGGCTAAGGCCCTGCTGTACTAACTCTAGTCCCACTCTTCTAATCTCGCAAGGCCTCAACTTTGACTCTCTCCTGACCTACTGAGGCCAGTTTTGGCAAAAATCCTGCTGGGTCAGTTTAGCAAAAATTCCCTCCATTGATACTTGATCAAATTCCTTATCCCCCACTCCCTGTATATCTTATCATCCTGGCCTGGCCTTCAGCCATATTCCTCTTGTGTTGCTTGTCTTAGTGTTTCCCATGCACCAAGCCCCACCCTGATCCGTAGTTATAAATCCCTGCTTGTCCTTATTTTGTCCAGAGTTTTCGCCAGTCTCTCTCCCCAAATGCAAAACCTCATTATAGAAGTTCCCCGAACCCATAAAGTTTTCCTCACCATCTTCAACAATAGACATGAGTAATTTTGCTTTAAAAATAGGAAAAAATTTATCTTTTGATATAGACATCAGAAAAGCAGTTCTGCCTCTTCTAGAAGGGATTGCCTGGAAATGGGTATGAGGTAATTCTGTTGGGTTCTCTGTGACCGGGCACAAACTATGCTATGGTTTGGATATGGCCTGTGTGTGTCCCCTCAAGGGTTCACACATTGGAACCCTGGTCCTGTTACTGGGTGACACCATTGCCAGCTGGGGGAGAAGCTAAACTCCATAATTCACTGTTCCAGAAATATTGGTAGAGAAATAGGTTTTATTTAAAGGCAGATTTGAAGGAAGATAGAAGAAATTTTCTGTTTTAAACATTCCACCTTCAGATCCTCTAAAGGTAAGAAGGGCTTCTAAAAAAGAAGAGGGGGCAAAGTGAGACAAATGGCCGAAAAATAGAGATATGATTTAGTGAGCCTGTGTTAGGTGCCATCTCCATTGTCAGCTTGCTTGGAGCACATCAGGCCAAGAAGGCAGCCCCTCAGCCTTACTCTCAGCATGTAGAAATCACTCTCGATTTTAGAGGGATCTCCATCTTCAGTCTGTTTCAGTCAGCGTGGTGTTGTTAAGACAGTAAGAACAGAAGGTAGGGCATAGTGGGAGGTTTGGGGTCCTTGCAAGTGCTACCCTCTGAAGGGAATAACGTATTTCTGGTGCAACCTTTTGATAGTTTCCTCAGAGGGTTGTTATAAAAGCCCAACTCAGCCAGGTGCAGTGGCACACACCTGTAATCCCAGCAGCTCAGGAGGCTGAGGCAGGAGGGTCGAGAGTTCAAAGCTAGCCTCAGCAAAAGTGAGGTGCTAAGCAACTCAGTGAGACACTGTCTCTAAATAAAGTACAAAATAGGGCTGGGGATGTGGCTCAGTGGTCGAGTACCCTGAGTTCAATCCCCCTTACAAAAAAAAAAAAAAAGCCCAAGCCAAGCTCTACTAAGCTCTCCTTTTTGGTGAGGTATATGCCTGCCCCTGCATGTGCCCCTACCATTAACATTCACCATGATTTGACACAGATGAGAGGCCCTCCCTAGCTGAGCCAGTGCAGGCACAATGCCCTTGAACCTCCAGAATCATGAGATAAATAAACCTCTTTTCTTTGTACGTAGTCTTATTTTCTTACAGTGACAAAAAATCCACCAATGGACTTTCCCATTAATCCACACCAGGTTCCTTGGTTTTGGTAAAGCAGTTTAGATCTGTCATGTTCCACAACCCATCCGATCCCAACAGTCCCATCCCACAGTGGAAGCACTTTGTAAGCTGGCTGTTATTTCATGAGTGCTACTGTCACACATTCCACAAAATCCCATTATAGCAGTCTTCTTAGTCTTCCGATAGCATTATATCCCTTGTACCACAATTGAATTCTTGCTTTTGTAGTGTTTTAAGATGAAAATACATGTTCTCCTTGACCTAATGATTTTAATAAAGCATTTTCTCCATTTTCACCTCAATATTTAATTTGGGTGCTAAGTCAGCACTTAATATTGGTTGACAAATGGGTGTTAACATGGAGTCATGTATTATTCCTAAATATCATGAATCATGTTGGAGACAGCTGCCTGGAAGGCCATGTAGAAAACTAATGCCTTTTTATAGAAGCTCTATCCTCTAGGTTGCAGAGCAGCCTTAATTTTCAGGAGCTTTGACACAAATTGAAGTTACACATGGCCCTCCCATTTCCCTAAACCCATTCAAGAGTGAACAAATGGGGGCTGGGATTGTAGCTCAGCGGTAGAGCGCTTGCCTCGCATGTGTGAGGCCCTGGGTTCGATCCTCAGCACCACATACAAAGCAATAAAATAAAAACATTGTGTCCATTTACAACTAAAAAAAAATTTTAAAAAAAAGAGTGAACAAATGGAAGGGCCTAGAAAAATCATGATTGAATAGTACTTCTTTCATTGTTCCATTCCTTTCATTTTGAAATGTGGTGAGCACCAACCACTACCATCCTTTCTTCATCCAGGACACATTTTCCCTCTAGGAACTTATGAGAAAATAGTTTGCCCATAAGCCAGCATAAAATCAGAATATCAACCCAAGTTGGAAACTGGAAAAAACTGGAATAATGAAACAGGTTTAGTGAAAAATGTGACATTGGAGAATAAAAAGAGTCTATAAGGTGCAATTAAGGTCATATATTTTTTGCATAACCGCTGTATTCAATTAACCAGTATTTTATTGAGTGTTTTCACATCTAGGCTCCAAAGTAAAACAGGTCTATACTTGTCTCATAATTTCTGTCCCTGGTATGGAGGTCAAGGTTATACCAACTTTGTTAAAAAGACAAGGGAGATTACTGACTTTCTTTTTGGAACCAATGTGTTAAGTGTTTGAAGCTTGGAAGGGAAAGCCTGGAAGCAACATGAGGAAACTTCCAGGTATGATGGTTATGCTCATTACCATGAATGTGGTAACGGTTGCAAGAGCATAAATACACTCACACACATCAAAATGTATATTTAAATATGCATAGTTTATTGTATGCCAATGATGCCCCAATGAGGCTGCTTTTATAAAGCATACAACTTAGTTCTGGGCTCTGCACTTGGGCTCTGCAATGCAGTAGCAGTGCTCTGTGTCCCCCATGCTGACTGGACCCTGGGGAGACAAGCTCCACCCATTGTCACCACATGAGAAAAGAACACCAGAAAGAGAGCCCATGGGGAAAAGATCTATCCTGTCAAGAATGACAATCGGGAATATCCTCTGGGCAAAATGACAATTTCCAGTAGAAGGTTTACTGGGAGAGACTGGATCTTTCTGTGATTCTTCACAGTATTTCAGCCAGTCCACAATTTCTCCAGCTAAAGACCTCACAATTTGTTTGAAAAGGAAGCATATTACTGTCACACTATTACTTCATCATGCATTAGGACAGTTGTTTGGATTACATGTGCCAGCTTATATAGTTAGCAACCAGATATAGTGACAATGGAAATGACTTTAGGAGGCTTGTAGATCTCTTGGACCTTGGACACACACAGTCTGTTAGGACTTTGAAATGTAAAAAGGAGGCTATTACTTCAGCCTCCCTTGGGGTTCCAGATGAATGCGTCATCTTGGCCAATGTTCCTCTTATGATCTCTAAATGGATCTGAAATTGTACCTTCAACATTCTTTAAGAAGGGATCACAGAAGCCAACCTTAAGTCATTAAAGGGGGAATGAAATGAAGCAATAGAAAGAACCCTTATCTAACCCTGATCTGCCTTGCAACAGGTGGTGGTGCAAGAGGACATAAAGCTCATATTACATTTGATGGCAGGGGAGGAGATTTTGACTACTGCTACAAGTACAATTCTTGAAATATTTACCCAGTTGGATAAGGTAACTGGACAGATGTCTTACAATCATCAGGAAATAATGTTCCCATTGCAAAAAGTACAGCAAAACTACAATCTATTTCTTCCCATGTGATGCAGTGTTCAAGGCAGACCCCATAGAAAACTGCTTCTACGCCATCAGGACAGCAGGTGAACAGATTGGGCTAAACCACTTCACAGACTTCACTCCCCAATAAGGATAAGTTTCTTGAAAATGCTTCCCTGAAAAAAAAAAGATCATTGTTTTTACTTCGAGGAGGCTCAAACTTAGGGAAAGAAGAGTTTTGTGTTCTCCTACATCTCTACTTGTGTCAAGTTGCTAGACAGAGAGCCTTCCATTTAGTGAAGGATAACATGGCTGAGTTGACTACAGTTGATGTCTGCCTGCAGTGACGTCTGTAAGCTGTGTCTCTGCAAACAACCAGGGGACTCCAGTGCTCACCTGAATTAGAAGAGAGCCTAACAGTTGCCCATCCAGACCCCATGGCTGTGGTGCTCTGGCAGGCCATCCAAGCCCCATGAAAATAGTGCCCTCCGAGCTGACGTGTTCTTGAATTCCTCCATAGAGGAGACGTGGTAGCTGCCTCCTTTGGTGGGGGAAAATATTCTCTCCAACTCCTTAAGAACAATGAGAAAAATCAATCAGCAAAAGCTGATATACTAGGAAACAAAAGTGCGAAGCCATGTTCCTAGGATCCTCCATCTTTTGTGGTTCCTCTCCCACTGAGGCATCCCACAGTAGAAATACCTGCCAGAAGCAGAATCCTAGCTTACGAGGATCTGGCATGCCTGAAAAGCAAAAGGTTTCTGAAAAACCTAGTAAGTCAGCAGACTCTCTGCGCTTTGCCTGGAAAATAACCATAAACTCTCTTATATCCACTGCAGGAATTCTTTTCAGCTGCATTAGCTACACAGAGCTCATCACCAGTTCTGAATAAACTGTCATTGAGCTCTACCAAGGACCAAGGACCATTTCATGAAGTCAGGAAAATCCACATACAGAGGAAGATGGAAATCCTAGTTGAACAAGTGAACCTGACTTCAGTGTATTGAAAAAACATGGTTTTACCAAGAATCTCATTAGTCTGTGGATACAGTAATACAATTTGTGAAAGAGGCAGATGCTCAGAATTTGGCATTATTTGGAAAAGCTCTTCGTAAACAAGCTGATAGAAAGGGTTTGCTGTGCCTGAGGGGTTATGAGGATGAAAAATGAAAGCAAGGCCAAAGCTAATGTCAGCATGAAAGCTAGATCACAATTCACATGAACACTCTGTTTAGTCCACTTCTCAGCTGTACAGATGTCTATTCAATTTAAAATTGTTTTTATTATCCTAAGCCTTTCTCTTGGAAACTGTAGGACTAACATTATAATATCCTTCTCTAATCACATGTAGCTTTTTAATTTTTTAATTGTACAGTTTACAAATATACTTTATACAGGAAAACTGGAAAATGTGTATTAACTTTAGTAAATACTTAAAACATAAAGCAATCATATTTCAATGAGTAAATTATCACGCATTCACAATTGATATACATCCACATAAATTTTATCCTAGGAGAGAACTTAAAGATGCAACTAAATTATGTTTTCTCAACTTGACACTATTGACCCTTTGGACCAGATGATTCTTGTGAGGACTTCTCTGAACATGGTAGGATGTTTAGCAGCATCACTGGCTTCTGTACACACACACACATACACACCAGTTATAACAATCAAAAATGTTTCATAAAGGGAAATGCAATATACATCACTTTTATTATTTTGTGTACATTTTTAAAAGTTCATAAACTTTGAAAATAAAAAAAGAAATGGAGGTCTGAATGAATTAGGCATCTAACTGCCATTAGATTAGTAAATTTTATTTTTCCTAGTGCTGGGCATCCAGCACACTCCACCATTGAGCTACACCCCTAGCCCTAAGTTAGCAAATTTTAAGGGAGGTCATGCTACCATGTGTCTCAAAAGGCTAAAAGGTGAAGATGTGGATTTTCATTTGCAAAGGAAGAAATTTAAAAAAGATGGATTTTCATTTTCAAATAGATTTTTGTTTGCAAGGGCCTGGTGAATATCTGTAAGCCACGAGAACCCCAATTGCTACTAGATGAAAGTAGGTAAGAGATTAATCCTGTGAAATTCAAAGGAGAGGTACAATTTCTGATCTAGGAAAAAGAGGAACTTCAGTGTCTGGAGATTTCATAGATTTAATGACTGTCTTGCAGTCATTACTCCTTTGAATCTAGGAGCTTGGAGTCCTAAACATGGACTGAGGTCACACACATCTAGATTTTTCCATGTTCCATTTTGTGCCTTTGCTACTGATTTATTCATTGGGTGTTCAATAACATTAACTCCAGGTAGCCTGATCTGCCTAGAGGGAGTTTGGAATTGTCATTCTACCTCCACGCAGTTAGGGTCTGGGCTGTCAAGACAGAAACAGAGGAAGGACACTGCCTCTATTCTGCTAAAGTGATTAAAAGGTGTATTGTTATTAACTTGTTAATATTGACTATACATTTTGTATTCCATTAGCATGCATGGTTGAGGGTTGGTGCTAAGTGTGTTGAATGCTCCCTAGTTAGTCTACTACTGACACTAGGGAAAAAGTCCTGGATATTAAGCATCTACTGTGCCACACAGGATTCTATTAACCACACATACTTTCAATGAATGTATATTTATGTTAAAATTATTTTTTTCTGTTGTAGTTATTCTAATGATAGTTATTAAAATGTAGTTTCCTTGTATGATCTTTTGTATTGTTTTTCATTTCATCTTTCTAGTAAATCTTTGTTTTACAAAATATTTGTCCACAATGAATAGAAAATTTTAAACAACACACCAAAAATGACCATTGACCACATTTTAGCAGCATAGTTTGAGAGATAAATTGTTTAACATCATCTCCTCACACAACTTGCTTCCATGTCCTTTGTTCAAGGGATATTTACATCTTATCTCTAGGGATGTTGATTCTTTTGTAGATTAAAAAGTGAAGGCTCAGAGAAACCAAGCTGTAATAATGAAAGCCTGTTAGTGGGATTGTTATCAGTAGACCTCACTGTTGGACTTAAAAGAAACACAGTTCAGTATCTTGCCCAAATTAGAAGTTGGATCTATAATATGGTGAGAACAACAAAAGAAAGGTTGGATTGAGGTGCTTGTATTAAGCAACTGGACTCAATATTTGGGCGCAGTATTGAACAAATGGGCTCTGGAATCAGCTTGCCTAAGTTCAAGTTTTGATTTCGCTCCTATCTACTGTAGGACTTTGGAGAAATTACTTGATTTCTCTGAGCCATGGTCTTTTTGTTTGTACAGTGAGGCTAATAATAGTAATAATAATAATAATAATACCTTCCACAAAGCGTTGATGCAAGGATTAAATGAGAATGCATAGGAAAGCCCCTTAATAGCACTGGAATAGGAATAAATAATAGTCATCAGTTCTTATCCTTACTGTGCAAAGTACTTTCACATGCTGCTATCAAATTCAACCTCCTCCACAATTTATGGGGCAGCAGGGGAAATATTATTAACATTTTAAAAATGAAGACAATTAGGGATTTTTTTGTTTGTTTGTTTTGTATGGTACTGGAGATTAAACTCAGGGGCACTGAGCCACATCCCCAGCCCTATTTTGTGTTTTATGTAGAGACAGGGTCTCACTGAGTTGCTTAGCACCTCGCCATTGCTGAGGCTGGCTTTGAACCCGCGATTCTCCTGTCTCAGCCTCCCTAAGTGCTGGGATTACAGGCGTGTGCCACCGCGCCCCACGACATTTAGGTTCTAAATGACGAGACCCAAATATGCAGGGACACATTTCCAAATCTTTGCTCTTTCCACTATAAGCCCCAACCCTTCCTGGCAAGTGGCTGCCCAATCTCAGGAATAGGGAGTTTACCATTGTCCTTAGCTTGAATGCTCACATTCAGTCAAATCTAAATCTGTGTCCTTGTGACTTCCATCCTGTGTCCCGCTATACTCTGAAGCAAGAGAATTTAAAAAGGTGGTTGACATCCTCAAAACCAGAAGACAACCGCCTGCCCCCATTCCATAATAAATGTCAGGAGTGTCGCCCGGGAGGGCACAGCTCGGGGCCCTCCACCGCTCTCATCTGAGGCTCATGGAACTAAAATCCCGCCCACCGCCCACAACCTCCTCCCGCGCAGTCCCGAGACCCGATCTAGTTAGAATGTCACCCGCCGCGGAAGCCACTGCTGTCCCCGAGGACCTCGGCCCTCCGCGGCGCTGCCCGGGCTGACGGCGCCTTCCCTCGCCCGCGACCGGCCTGCCCTCCCACCGCTGGGAGCCAGAGCGCGGGAGCATGGCAGCCCGCTCCTCCCCTCACTCGGGCGCCTCGGGGTGGCAACCCAGGACGTTCCCAGAGTCTCTCCGCCTCTCCTGCCCTGCCGAGACCCGGTCTTTCTCCCGACGCGCGAAGAACCGCATCTGAACAGTCGCTCACCTTAACCCGGAGGGCTAGCGGGTTTCTCCCTACATCTTGGTGCGTCGCCTACAGGAGACTGACCCCGCCCCCAACTCCAAGACCCCTCTACCCAACCGCCGCCCCAACGGTCACCAACCGCCGCCCCAGCCACAGGCCGGCTCCGCCCCCTGACCCAGGCTCCGCCCCTCCGCGGCAGGTGGACCCCGCCCCTCTCCCTACCGCCACACCCACCTCCAGGCCGTCCCCGCTCGTCCTGGGCGGTTCGGGGTTCCTGGACCAGCTCTCTAGCTACACTTCTACTTCGCCCACACCACCAAGTGCCCCGCCCGCCACCAAGGAGGTCCCAACCGCCGGGCCCTCTGTGGGTTCCTAGGCCTGTTCCTCTGGGCAGGTCGACCCCGCCCACCTCGCCCTAAGCCACACCCACACCCAGGCTCCGCCCCCTCAGGACCCTTTTAGGAACTTCACTCCTCTACACGCCGGTCACGCCCACTCACCCGCGCACATAGGCCACGCCCCTAGGTCCCTCGACAGGGTTTGGAGTCGCCTCGCAACTACGTTCCAAGTGTGCGCAGTCCTCTACTCGCACGTGGAACTTTTGCCCGCTTGCAGGCTGGCCTGGCCGCAGAGGCTGCAGTTAACTGTGATGAAAAACGCCACGCCTCCTGCGCTGCCGCAGGTTTTGGCCTCAGCGCGTCAGGCCAGGAAGAACATTGCACACATTTTCCCACCTGTACTGATAAGAGAGGCTGAGAGAATCACGAAATTACTGAGACCAGTGGATCCGAATGTTCCTCCCAGATTCCAGGGAAGCTGACTACAAGGACCGGTTGAGGCGGGCCCCGGGCACCGGCGTTCCTGTGGTGGTGCGGAAGCCCGCGGGCCCACACGTGCTCACTCAGAAGACTCCTGAGCCTTGTGGTCCAAATGCTCAGGTAATCGACCAGGACCAGCCTAGATCTGGAAGTGGGAGCTTCCTGACGACCCCTGACTGGGTCGGAGCCAAGCTAAGAGCTGCTGTCACTCCCTTTCAGAGCTCTTGGGACTCGTTACCCCTCCGCCGCATGTAGCAGACATCCACGATATCCTCCCCTCATTTGTACCTAATACCTTCCAAGAGCATTCCACAGCCTCCCAGGCCGAGTGAGGTCATTCCCAGGCTGTATTGCCCCATGCAGGTCAGGAGCTGGAAGACGATCTGTATCAACCAGCGCAGAAGAGGGAGGGGCCAACAGTATCTGTTCTAGAGCTACCAGCTGTTCACAGATGAACACTGGGATGGTCACAGAGAAATGACCATTAGTCATTTTCATCTGAGAATATCTTTGCCAGCTACATATCCTATAGGGGATTAATATCCAAAATATATAAAGAACTCAAAACACCAAAAAAAGAAAGAAAAGAAAAAAACCAATTACCCAATCAAAAAGTGAGCAAAACAACTAAAGCATTTCTCAAAACAACAAACACAAATGGCCAAGAAATACATGAAAAAGTGTTCAACATCTCTAGCAATCAGGGGAATGCAAATAAAAACTACATTGAGATTTCATCTCACTTGGTAGAAACGCCAGTCCTCAAGAACAGAAATAATAAATGCTGGTGAGGGTATTGGGGAAAAGATACACTCATACATTGTTGGTGGTGATTGCAAATTAGTACAACCACTTTGAAAAACAGTATGGAAATTTCTCAAAAGACTAAGAATGGAACCTGTATATGACCCAGCCATTCCACTGCCTCTTATTTATCCAAAAAAATAAAATATAATCAGCAAAATGTAATGATGCAGGAACATTAATATTTTTATCAGCACAATTTACAACATCCAAGTAAAACCAGCAAGGTACCTGTCAACAGATGAATGAGTTTTTAAAAAATGAGTCTTAGTCATAGAGAAGAATGAAATTATAGCATTTGATGGTAAATGGATAAAATTGGAGAACATCATGTTCCTTAAAATAAGCCAGACTCAAACAGTGAAGCATTAAATGTCTTCTCTTATATGTAGAAGTTAGAGCAAAATAAGAGAGCAAAAAGTGGAGAGTATCCTATGAAAATAGAGGGGAGATCAGTGGAGTAAAGAGGATAAAAGGGGAAGGGAGCATGGGCGGGAAAAGGGAGGAACTGTGGAATGAAATTGACCAAACAATGCTATGTGCATATATGAATATACCCCAGTGAATTTCACCTTTATGTATATGAATAAAACACCAATTTAAATAAATAAATAGCAGGAAGATTAGTGGAGTAGTGGAAGGGCAAGAGGGGAGGGAGGAAGAAAGGGAAAGATGAAGTCCTGGGGACTGAAATGAAGCAAATTATATTTCATGCATGTATGATTATGTCAAATGAACCTCCCTATATAACTTTAATGTAAAAATAAAAACATTTTTTAAAAAAGCTAATAAAAACATTTTTAAAACACAAAAGGAAGGGAAAAATAATGTCACTTGTGTTTTTTCTTTTGTTTCCTGCACTTTGGGGATCTTATCCAAAAATCCATTGCCAATGCCAACATCTCAAAGTGTTTCTCCTATGTTTTCTTCTGGTAGTTTCATAGTTTCAGGTCTTACATTTAGATCTTTGATCCATTTGAGTTGATTTTTGTACAATGTGAGAAATAGAAGTCAAATTTCTATCTTGTGCAGGAGAATATCCAGTTATTCCAACACCATTTATTGAAGAGGCTGTCCATCTGCACTGTATGTTTTTGGCATCTTTGTAGAGAGTCAGTTAGATGTGGCAATTTTATTTTGTAACCTTTATTCTGTCCCATTGGTCTCTGTCCATTTTAATGCCAGTATCATGTGGTTTTGTTTATTGTGGTTCTATAGTATGTCTTGAAATCAAATATTGATGCCTCCAGTTTTATCTTTTTGTTCAAGATTACATGGACTATTTGATGTTTTTTGTGACTCCATGAATTTTAGGATTGTTTTATCTAGTTCTGTGAAGACTTTTCATTGGCATTGATGGGGATTGTATTAGATCTGTAAATAGCTTAGGATAGTGTGGACATTTTAACAATACTTCCAATCCATGAAAATGGGAGAGCTTTCCATTTGTGTGTGTGTATGTGTGTGTGCGTGTGTTTTCAATTTCCTTCATCAGTGTTTTCATTTTCATTGAAGAGGTCTTTCATTTCTTTGGTTAAATTTATCCCTGGAGTGTTTACTTTTTTGGTAGCTATTGTGAATAAGATTGCTTTTGTGATTTCTTAGCAATCTTGTTATTGCAATATAAAAATGCTACTGATTTTTATGTTGCTTGCATGTACTGCAACATTACTGAATTATTTCCCAGTTATTTCCCAGTTCTAGAAGTCTTTTGGTGGAGTCTCAGTTTTTCTGTTTGTAGAATCGTATCGTCTGCAAACGATAATAATTCGACTCCATCCCTTCCTATTTGTATGCTTTTTGTTTCTTTTTCTTGTTTAATTGCTCTGGCTAAAACTTCCAATACTATATTGAATAAAAGTTATGTCCATTATTGGACACCCTTATCTTGTTCCAAATCTTAAAGGAAATGCTTTCAGCTTTTCTCCATTTAGTATATCAGCTGTGGATTTGTTACATGTAGCCTGTGTTATGTTGGGATATGATTCTCCTGATCCTTTCTATTTGTAGGTTGGATAATTTGCACTGTTCTGTCTTCAAGTTTATTGATCCTTTCCTTTTTCATCTTCATTCGGCTATTGAGTCCATCTGGTGATTTCTTTTTCATTTCAGATATTGTATTTTAATTTCAATAATTTTCATTGGTTCCTTTATACATTTTTCATTTCGCCATTGAGAATTTCTATTCCTTCATTCACTTAAAATATTTTTCTTATAACATTTTTCTTATGACCTTATAATGCAGAGATAAAACTATTTTAAAGTCTTTGATAATTCTCTCTTGAGATTGGCATTTGTTGATTTTTTTTCCTCCTTTGAGAATTGGTCCTCTTTACCTGGTTGGTTGTATGTTTAGAGATTTTGAATTGCATACTGGATATTGTGGATGTTATATATTGTAGACTATGTGTCCTGTTGTACGCCTCTAAAAAAAGTTGCTGTTTTGTGTTTCAGTAAAAAATCAACTAGGTCTATGTTTCAGACTGTAAGTTCTATCCCACCTTCTATGGTTAAGTCAGTGTAAGTACACATACACAAGCATATACACACATACCTTCACTTTGAGAATTGCTGTAAGAACTAGCAGTAATTCATTGCTTGCTTAGTCATTTTATCAACTTGGGGGCTCCCTGCAATTCACTCACTTCCAATGTAACACCAAATATAAGAGGAAAAATGTTTTCCCTTCTAGGTTAGCCCTCTAAGAAATGTTTTCTTTAGTTCACTTCTGAACTCCCTAGATAAAGAGTTTTCCATAGCCTTCTTCCAAGTTTGAACATTTTTCCATCGAGATTTAATGAGTTTAGCCTGCCAGATCATTTTCTCTTTTTTTTTCTTTCTACTTTCTTGCTCATGTTTGTTTTTAAATACCCTTGAGGGCATAGAATTACCTTTAAATCACACCATATTAATCATATTCACTAACTTCCTTTTTAAACCTAGATCCTGCTCACCATTCCAGCCTAGAGGCAGAGTTACACATGGAGCCTCTGTATTTATGTGTCTGTTCTCACAATCTCCTATCTGCTTCTTTTACTGATGTCATTTCCCTATTTGTTCTCTTCTGACCACCTATCAGGTGTACAGCTCTGCATTCTTTAGTTTTTATCAAAGTGTTTACTGTTTTTTATTCATAGAAGACAGTCACATTAGGATTTTGAACACATGCTAAAAATAAAATTATGATGAAATGCTTGATGCACAGAATGGTTCTGACTAAAATGAATTGGCACAAACTCGACTTTTTCATAGCTACGAAATTCTTCTAATAATGTGAACAGAGCCCACAGCTCTTCTGTATGCACACTGGAATTTGTGTTTACTGGTTTAAAATTAAGCATTATGCAATACATATACTGTGAGAAAAACAATATCACTTTAAAATTATTACTCAATAAAAAATGATTTTTCTTATATTCTCATTCAAGCACTTACTTCAGACAGCTGTTATGGGCTCCCTTTGCTGGACTCTGAAGGAATATGAAAGGAATATGAGCTATGCCTTTGCTACCGTGAAAAAATCCTGATAATTTTGACATTTCAGCATAAATATTAAGCTGAAATTTTTACTGCGTTTTGTGAAAAACTCTTAAGCCTATTCTTCTTTTGGGACTATTTTTCTAAAGAGGCTTATTCTGCATTTGTCTTATGCTTATTGGATGACTCAGAGGAATTTTCTTTCCAAGGAACTTTTGAAATTTATAGGAAGACCCACACTGCTGAAGTATTTTTGGAAAAAAAATGATAAACATATTCAATTCAACAATTACTTGCTAATAACCTCCCCTAGGTCCTCATTATGTTAGCTCTGGGAGAAATGCCAGAGAAATGCCTAAGAAATATCCAACATAATACAGACCTTCAAGGAGATATGAAACAAATAGAGGATCTTTGAGGTGCATATACAATCTTGGGGGGAAATTAAAGATAGCTAATAACTACTAAGAACCATAGCAGATCCCTAATCAGAGCCATCATGGCAGCATAGGATTATCTAGAAAGACTTGTCAAAGACATTGGAAGATGTGACTTACACATCAAAATAGAGATATGTATCACATATACTTGAAATTTATGTGATTTTTCTGAAATTATGAAAATTATATATGCTGTGGTTTGAATATGATTTGTCTGAAACTCACACTGGAATTCGACTGCCATTGTGATGGTATTAGGGGGTGCGGCCTTTAAGAAGTGATTAGGTCCTTACGGGAAAGAATGTTTTTCTTGGGGAACTAGGTTAATTGTTGAAGGACTGGAGGAGTTATCCAAAGAACACTTCCTCAGCTTTCTCCTCTGCAGACTCTCTTGCCCTTCCACCAGGAAGCCCTTGTCTGAACAGTTGCTGACACCCTGTTCTTGGACTTTCCAGCCTTCAGAACCATAAATCAAATAAACTTTTTTCCTTTATAAGTTACCTAGTCTTGATCTTCAACATAAAATGGGGGGAGCAATCTGAAACATTAATCTGACAGAAACATTAAGGCTTCAAAATATACCTTCAATATAATACAACTTCAAGAAGAAAATATGATAATCACAAGATGTTAAGGAGATGTGCACACCTTCACTTGATCTTTCAGTGCTGTTTCAGCTAGGAAAATGACCTGCTGCTTCCTACTCAGGCTGTGGACTTCCTTTTGACTTATTTAACTGTGCTGAAGCTTACTATCCCTTTAGGAAGAAGTGATACCAAGGCTAATAAATAACAAAGTTTGTGTTTGTGGGAAGGATCCTTTTTGGGTGCAGGGCAGAATATTATTGGGTTCTTAGCAAGCGAAAAAAGCCAGTAATAGTATGGGAAAGGTATTGATTATGGGGGAAGAGAAAATAGAAGGCTATTATGTGAAATTTTACAAGACCATAGCCATTGAAGGGTGTCTCCTACTGGCAAAGAAGGTTGTTACAGGTTCCAGATAGCATTGTCATTATAAGAAATCTGATGAGGTTTCCTTATTTCTGCATACTAATTCCCTGATCTTCGAAAAAATTAATACCATTAGAAAATAAAAGTAGTAACATACAATTTTCAGAATACAAGAGAGATAAAATGTTAATGAATATAAATTTCAGCCACTGAGCCACTGGTCTGCTATTTTGTACAACTTCCAGGCAAACCCAGCAGTGCTTAGAAAATGTACATATGTGATTACTGCCTAAGGAGAGTTTCTTAACAGGTTGGCTTTAGTTGTAGGTCTAAGGTCTGTGTTGATGTTTCCTCCACCAGCTCTATGGTGATCTTGCTGTGCTGTGGAGGCAGCAGTACCCAAGTCCTCTGCCCATTAGCCAACTCATCTGACCTCCATTTTTCTCCAACCAACCAATTATGATGTCTCCTTTCAGGTGTTCTCATCATCCTCTCAAGTCACCATACTCAAAACTAAACTTGTAATTTTTCTCATTATCTGTCTCTATTTATAAAACCATGGTTACCCCAATTCCCTGCTGAGCCTCATAATCCTTTATTTATTGCCTAAAGCTCACAGGGAGCATCTCATATTCCTATTTCTTCTTGTCCTTTATCACAGCCACCACTTAATTAGTCTTGTACAGCTAGCTGAGTCAGGCTCACTATCTAGACAGCTCATAATTTTGAATGTATCATTTCATCAGAACACTCCCTGATGGAGAGTTCTGAGGCCTCCTCAGGTATGTCTAGTCTCCTTTCTACTTGCTGAAGTTTGTTGGCCTCTGTGATCCTGCCCTACCCACTCTGTTCTCTCTGCCCTCACCCTACTTACCCCAATAGTTGTAGTTCTCCTGATTTGAGCTGGATGGTTTGGACCCATGTGTCTGGCTTTCACACCGCCTTCTCCAGTCCAAATACAACTGTGCCAATCAAAGCCCTTTGTGAACTGGGCTGCCTGCCATAAATGTTGCTATTGCGCATCTTGCAAAGCCTCATGACAACTAAGGCTTCCCAAACCAATCTCATGGTGCCACAATTTAGTCCTCGATTTATAGCATTCCCAGGTGAAAATACATATGCCTCTGGTCCTAACAATTCTAACAAAGCACTTTATATATTGTTAACTCAATATCTGGTTGGGCATTAAAAAAGCAATTAGTTAATAAGCCTGTATTGATATATGGATGCTCTATATTCAATCATCTGTGTGTTATCCCTAATTTTAACACACCATTTCAAATATGATTATGTAGGCAAACAAAATAGGAAAACAAAATTAATGTATTATATACATCAAGTCCTTATCTCCAGATCAAAAAATTGCAGGCTTTGTTTGTTTTAATGTTATTGTGCCTTTTTATTATAAAATATAACAAATATAAAAGATAAATCAATGTAACATATATGCCCTGTTCAATAAAGAAAGTGAATGCCTGTATAATCACTGTCCAGGTGCATTAGAGGTTCCTGACCAGTTCACTGATGCTTGTATGAGATTCAGGGGACTTGAGAATTCTCTGAAATTATAGGCAAAATTAAGGAGTTTATGCATTCTTCTAGGGGGAAGAGTTTAGAACTTTTCTCAGAACCTTATGAGAGTCCCTCCTAAATTTTAAAGACTGAGCACAGCACATGAGGTGAAAACAGCTCTCTGACTCTAGCTGTGCAGTCTTAGGTTGATCTCATTGGCTCTCAAAATCTTCTTTCTTCAGATTTAGAGGTACAATTGAGGAATGAAAGTTGTATATATGCAAGGTACACAATTTGATGTTTGAGATATATATACATCACAATGAAGCTAATTAACATATCCATCACAGCTACATTTATGTGCGCATGTCTGTGATGAGAATATTTTGGTACTTTCCTCGCAAATTTCAAGCATACAATCAAGTATTATCAATATAGTCACCATGTTAGACCTCCAGAGCTTATTTATCCTGCATAACTGAAAATTTGTGCCATTTGATCAACATTTTCCATTTCCCCATCTCCAAACCCTTGGTAACTACCAGAGCAGCCTCAGTTTTCAACACATTTGCCACATAAAAGAATTGTAATGCACCCTCTAATGTTTTTTTTCCTGGATGTAAGTACTTGATTCAGGACTTTACAACTGATAGAAGGAAGAAAATGGTAGCAGAATTTGGCTTTCTGTCATTCTTTTCCTTTCATCTTGAAATTATGTGATTGATAACCCACCACCATCCTTTCTTCATCCAGTATAAGTTTTATCTCCATGAACAAATTTGACAACCACCAGTCTGCTTGTAATGTCAGAAAAAATGAGAATAATCAACCCAAGTTCTGACTTCAGAGAAAATGGAATACAAACTGGAAAGATAAATAAAGAGTCGGTTAAAAACTTTCCACATGCTGCACAGCAAAGGAAGTGGTCAACAGAGTGAAAGAGCCATGGTGAAATGGGAGAAAATATTCACAAACCATATACCCAATAAAGCATTAGTAATTAAAATGTATAAGGAAGACATATAACTTTATAGCAACAACAACAACCCAGTTAGAAAATGGGTAACAGACTTAAATAGACATTTCTGAAAAGAATACATAAGATAGAGGTTCAATTTCCTTCTACTACATATGGATTTTCAGTTTTCCCAGCACAATTTGTTGAAGAGGCTATGTTTTCTCAAATGTATGTTTATGGTACCTTTGTCTAGGATGAGATAACTGTATTTATGTGAGTTTGACTCTGTGTCTTCTATTCTGTTCCATTGTTCTTCATGTCTGTTTTTGTGTCAATACCATGCTGTTTTTGTTACTATAACTTTGTAATATAATTTAAGGTCTAGTATTGTAATGCCTCCTACATCACTTTTCTCACTAAAGATTGCTTTGGCTTTCTGGGTCTCTTACTTTTCCAAATGAATTTCATGACTGCTTTTTCTAACCAAAGGAAGAATGTGTTCTCTAATATGTGGATGCTAACCCATAAAAAGGGAGGGGAAGGTTAGAAGTTCATTGGATTAGGCAAAAGGGAATGAAGGGAAGGGAGTGGAGATGGGAATAGGAAAGACAGAATGAATCAACATACCTTTCCTATCCTTGTATTTGAATATACAACCAATGTAACTCCACATCATGTAAAGCCACAATAATGGGATCCTAATTGGAACAAGTTATACTTATTCTATGTATATATAATATGTCAAATTACACTCTACTGTCACAGATGTCAAGAAGAAAGAAAGAAAGAAAGAGAGAGAGAGGGGGAGAGAGGGAGGGAGGGAAAGAGAGAAAGAGAGAGAAAGAAAGAGAAAGAGAGAGAAAGAAAGAGAGTGAAAGAGAAAGAGAGAAAGAAAGAAAGAGAGAGAGAAGGAAAGGAAGAGAGAAAGAAAGAGAGAGAAAGAAAGAGAAAGAGAAAGAAAGAGAGAAGGAAAGAAAGAGAAAGTAAAAGAGAGAAAGAGGAAGGAAGGAAGGAAGGAAGGAAGGAAGGAAGGGAAAGGAAAGGAAAGGAAAGAAAAGAAAAGAAAAACTCCTGGGAAATGAAGAAACACATATGAGTGGCTAATAGGCATATGAAAAAATGTTCAACATCACTATTTGGTAAAATACAAATCAAAACTACAGTGAGATGTCACCTCACACCACTTAGGATGGCTGTCATCAAGAATAACAAGAACGGGGCTGGGATTGTGGCGCAGTGGTAGCGTGCTCGCCTAGCATGCGTGAGGCACTGGGTTCGATCCTCAGCACCACATAAAAATAAAATAAAGATATTCTGTCCACCTACAACTAAAAAAGTAAATAAATATTTAAAAAAAAAAGAATAACAAGAACAACAAAACCCCCAAAATAACAGGTGACACCAAGGATCCAGAGAATAGGAACCCTTGTATACTGTTTGTGGGAATGGTTGGTTGGCATAGCCATTATGGAAAACAGTATGGAGGTTCCTTGAAAAATTAAAAATGCAACTACCATATGATCCAGCAATCCCCACTTCTGGGTATACAGGCACAAGAATTGAAATTAGGATCTTGAAGAGGTTATCTGCACTCACATATTCACTGTAGCATTAGTCACAATAACAAAGATATAGAAACCAAACAAAAATCCACTAACAGTTAAAGAAAATGTGACAATGGAATATTGTCTTGAAAAGGTAGGGAATCCTGCCACTTGGCAATGTAGATGAACCTGAATGACAGTGTGCTAACTGAAATCAGTCAGCCAAAAGAGGACAAATACTGCACTGTTCCACTTATATTTGAGATCTAAAATAGTCAAATTCATAGGAATGGAGAATAGAATGATGGTTGCCATGGAGGAGGCAGAAATGAAGAGGTGCTGTTCAGCAGGTATAAAGTCCAATTATATAAGATGAACCAGTTCTAGAGATATACCATACCACACAATGCTTGCAGGTAGCAGAAGAGTATAGCGTGCATGTTCAGAGGGGGGAGACAGAAGCATGAGCCTATGGTACCAGCTACTCAGGAGGCTGAAACTGGATGGACTGAGCCTGGGAATTCAAGGCCAGACTGGGCAAATGGGGTGGACCCTGCCTCTTAAAACAAAACAACAAGAAATCAAAAAATTTGAAGAGGTTCTATCTCATATCAAATGTCTTACTATGATACACCCAAAATAACTACATTCTAGAATAAAAATAATTTATGATTTTGCAAATATAGTCATTGTTTCTCCCTAAGGACAAAATTAAATTTATATTTTATAAAAGATATTTACATCTAAGTCCATAAAGTTACTCTGTGATTGTTTTATACTTGTTTTGTATGAAGGTTATGCCAGCTGTTGTAATGAATTGGTTGTTTTTCTTATTTATGATGTTTAGTAAAGCTTGCCTATAAATCTATTGGGCTATTGAACTTTTTTGCTGGCACATGTGACTGAGGCTTGAATTCCATTAAGGTCAAGGTTATTAGCTTATGTAGGTTTTTTTCTCTTAAAAATTAATTTTAACAATAGTATTTCTTTTTCTTTTTTTTTTAGTTATTTTATTTAAATGCGTTTCAAGTCATAGTACATAACCAGAGCTCAGTTTTTCCATTTCTCTGGTTGCAAACCAGATAAAGTCACACCATTTGTGTCTTCATACATGCACCAGGGATAGTAATGACCCTCTCAATCGACCACCATTACTATACCCATTCCCCTTTCCTTCCTCCCACCTCCCTCTGCCGCATCCAGAGTTCCTGTATTTCTCCTCTATTTCTCGTTCCCACCCCCCTTATGTATCCTCATCCACTAATCAGAGAGAACATTTGGCATTTGTTTTTTTGGGATTGGCTTACTTCACTGAGCATAATCTTTTCCAACTCCATCCATTTGCCTGCAAATGCCATAATTTTATTCTCTCTTATTGCTGTATAATATTCCATTGTGTATATGTACCACAGTTTCTTTATCCATTCATCTATTGAAGGGCATCTGGGTTGCTTCCATAGTTTTGCAATTGTGAATTGTGCTGCTATAAACATTGAGGTGACTGCTATATTGTAGTGTGTTGTTTTTAAATCTTTAGGGTATAAGCCAAGGAGTGGGATAGCTGGATCGAATGGTAGTTCCATTCCAAGTTTTCTAAGAAATCTCCAGACTGCTTTCCAGATTGGTTGCACCAATTTGCAGTCCCACCAGCAATGTTTGAGTGTGCCTTTTTCACCGCATCCTCACCAGCACTTATTGTTGCTGGTATTTTGGATAGCTGCCATTCTGATTGGGGTGAGATGAAATCTAGTGTAGTTTTGATTTGCATTTCTCTAATAGCTAGAGATGGCGAACATTTCTTCATATATATATTTATTGATTGTATTTCTTCTTCTGAGAAGTTTCTATTCAGCTCCTTAGCCCATTTATTGATTGGGTTATTTG